>JAUIMM010000932.1:935000-1085000 GCA_031769625.1 Taudactylus pleione
CTCATATGGTTTTCTAACCATCCTCTTAAATCAGCAGGGGGGAGCAGAGAAATCTGGAACTGAAGAATAGGTAATGATATCACCGGTAATACTGCACTATTACATTAAATAGAGTTACATATATATATGCAACACACATATCGAACCAACAAGCTATCTTGACAGCCTTTCAAATCTCAGACTGGCTCACACACATCTGAGAGAGATTCTTCAATGACAGCGAGGAGATCCCGGCTTATATGTCAGGGTACAATGCAGCCCTTGTTTATCTGTACATAGAGGTGCACACTGAGAATTTTCTCAAAGTAGAGAGTGATGCCGCTGCAAAGGAAAATATAAAAAGAAAGGCATTCCTTTTTCTCCCTGACAGATGTCACCTATCCCAACAGTCATTCGCAGTCTTTAAACAACACGGAGAATAAACACAAAAGATGGAAAAAAAAAAAAAAATTAACAAATCATCATTACTGTCTAGCATATCCTGGGCCGTCTACGGAAAAACCAGATCATTTTGGATTTATAACAGCAAGTATGGGATTTCCTGAACAGGTAATATCCACAAGTAATCAAGCATAAGAGAGTGAGAAGTCGAGGGGGTCGAGGTTACGTTATTTTAAATTTGAGCAGAGAGACGTGATTTTTTGGAGTTTTGCACAGGAATTGTAACTGAAATTTGAAGCGACTGAATTCCTTTGCTAGGCACTGATGGACATCTTAATGTTTACTTTGGCACAAGGTAACTTTTTTAAGGTCACTGGGTTCCTGCTGTTTGAACAAATTAAAAAAAAAAAAAAAAAGGGAAAAGAAAAAAGGGAGAACGTAGAAACTTGAGGCATACAGCAAAAAGCCATTTCCTATGCTGAAGGTAAAATAGTATAAAGAAATTATAACAATAATCTCCAGAGCCGTCTCCTAGACCTGTTGCCAGTATCAATGCATTGGAGTGATCTCATCTTTTTCCTCCTGGCTAAACTCCAACGCACAATTTCATTAACCCAGGTACCGCAGGTGATAAAACTCATTTTTCCCTAAAGAGACAGCTAAAAAGTACCATTTATACATTTATGAAGTACCAGCAATCAAAATTATGGATTTTCTAAAAGGTTTTTAACTACTTTTATTGAATAGAGAAATCGCTGTCTCAGACTTTTGTGACACTACGGCCAACAATAAATTTCAGCATTTAGACATAGCTGTAATATGGTCACCAGTGTCAATAAAAGTGTGAATTGAAGATGATCCTCGTCTTCCAAGTAATACTTTGTAATTACACTCCGGAAATATTAGCGAGCATGGCAGACTCGGATGAAGTGCTCTTTCTTTGATGCCCAAGTATGTGGAGTATAGGAGGACATTACATGACTCCCAGCACTCGCCTCTCTCTCCGAGTGACACAGTGAGTGAACTGTGCCTCATAATACCCAGCGCTGGACATGAGCAGCAGGACAGGACTCTGCATGCTCAGGAGCACTAGAGGGCAGTGTGGTATTTAGGCCAGAATGACCTCTGTGTCCTGCTACAACTTCAGTTGCATACACCAGGCCAAATAAATATTCATATTGCACTAATCCAGTATCTTCCTTCAGTCATCAAAAAAATTAAGACATGCCACAAGACAGCTCATATGACAAGACTGAGGAGCGCACTTTCGACGTACTAATCGAAATAAGAAAATAAGAAGCACAGCAACACATACAAAATATATATATATATATATATATATATATATATATATATAGACTGTACATTTATATATGTATATATATATATATATATATATATTTTATTTATACACAAATATGCACTTTTTTTTTTTTTTAAGGTCCACAAATTTTGGTTTTCTATATGCCTGCATTTTTAAGTGGACCACAATATGGCTGCCTCTATTGCGAGCCAGTGATGTCCCCTTACATAAGAAGCTACAGTAGTTACATACCTCCCAACATTTAAAACAAGAAAACAAGAGGATTGTTATAGGGGGTGTTGACATGCCCCAAGATGGGGGTGACTGTGGCATGGACTGGGGTGGGGAGACCGTGCCACAGAGTAGGAATGGTGTGACCACTCCACGGCATGAGTTGGGGTGAACGTGGCACGAAAGGGGACTAAGCTGCCTCTGGTTGCCCCCCAGCTACCCATATATTGCTTGGTGAACACGACATACATCCCTAAGTTCCATGCCAATCTGGGAGGTTGTGAGGTATGCGATTACATCATTGGTTTGTAGTGAATGGATTGGCCGCCATTCTCATGAATACTGGGGCAGCTCTCGACACGGGTGCCAGTCACAGGGTGCACATTAAATTTGTTCCCTTCTTTTAATTTAGCTGCAATACATTTCTGACATGCAAATGTTTCTGTATGAAACAACTCACTTGTTTCCGTACTGCTTGAGCGTGTACTAGCGTATACCTGGTTCCTTTAACATACACTTTGTTTTTCCAAAACCACAAACATCGATCTTGGAATTTCATGTGGAAGTGCTTAAGGGGTTGAAAGTTAACACCTTTGTGAGCTGTACAGCCTCACAGTTACTGCTAAACAAAAGCCTCTTTGTAGGAACCTTTTTGAAATGTTTTCTTAACATGTTCCAAGTAGTTTTAGGCAAGCAACTAAAGTAAGCAAGATGTTACCATGATAAAAACACTTGTGAAAACATTAGAGTGCTCTCACTAGTACCCTTCCAATAGACTACACTTTCTTTAAAAATACATACATAAATGAAAAGTAAAGTTATTAAAACTACTATTTATTTTTTTATTGAAGAGACTGATCAATTTTGCACGATTTGTGGAGGAAAAAAAAAAAAAAAGACAGAGGGTGGGGGGAACGTTCAGTTAATCCCAAACTAGGTGAAAACCATCTGTACGCTTAAGTTTTCATAATTAGCACTTCCTCATTCTTTAGAAAACAAACCTACACCCACAAAATAAACATTTCCAATGTGCAGAATTTAACATCAAACAACAAGGTATTTTGTTGCAGTTAACCCTTCAGTTTCTCTAAGCGTTAGGCTAGGTTTTGCAAATAGTAAACTCAATTCAAAACCGAGCATACAGAGTAAAGGTGCCCATCCACTAGCAGACATGAAATCGACTGCAGGATTACGACATTGTAATCGTACAGTCGTTTGTCAGTCTGTGACGAGCCTGCACTGAACGAGCAGTCGATCAGTGCAGGCTCATCAATCATCTGCAAACATGCTCAACCTGACATTATCGTCAGGTTGACCAGCATGTTTGCACGATGATAGATGTCTAAACAACCAGCGGGTGCGCGCATTGCTGGTCGTTTTAGAAATTTTTGCAAACGATTTGCAAACGATTGAACGATGGTTATCGTTCAATTGCTCAACTTAATTGTCTAGTGGATGGGCACCTTTAGATACACATATGGAAAAAGCACATAAATTAAGTTCTCTTTCTGACTGTGAGGTTTGCACAGAAATACGTTTTTCCGGCCTATATATTTAGAGTCTGATTCTAAATTGCTCGTTGCTGCGTCCGCATTAGTGTCTCTTACTGTAGTCGCTTCTGCGGCTTTATTCTATCGCTAGTATCAGCCTTTCCACTGGTGTACAAGCGTGCTTCTGAATGCGCAAGGGCTGGGACGCCCACTTTGAACGTCTGCAGTAGCAACCATTGGCTCCACCATCCGCACTTGCACCAGCCCCATCCGTCAGGGTATGGCCTACAATGCATGTGTTCTAAGCGTCTGAGCTAGTCAAGACGTCCGCAACACTCCCATGACACGCCCATTAGACGGAAGATCTGCGAACGTGTGAATAACCACCTATCACCAGCCTGTACATACCAGAGTCAGTGCAGCTCAATTGGTCCTGTGTCTCCATACACAGGCACCTTTAGGGATTTAGATGCGAGCGCAGTCGGAAAAAAAAATCGCCAATGGCGTGCGACTCAGAATCAGCTGCTTAAGGTGTACAAATTCCATTTTTAATTTTACAAACGATTCAGTGAGTTAAGCGGGATAGGCGCTGGCCGGCTCTGCCACAAGCTACTGGTGAGAGAATCAGTGTAAAAATGTGGCCAGATATGTTGATGATCAAATAAAACGATTGAAGTCACTTTCGAGATAATTGGGCATTGCGCCCATTTTTGGGCCAGATAAACGGCTGCAGCATCGGGAAATTACAGCGATATCGGCTGCAACAGATTTGCAGACTCTTCAAATAAAATGACACTGTCGCGTGTAATTTCGAAAATCTCAGGGTGTTTTCCATTCATTGTGTGTCAAATTGAGGGGCAAAACCATCCTCACCCTAAAACTTACCGCCAACAAAATGAAAGGTGTTAACGTTTTATTCTATCTGTAGGTTATAGGTGTGTTGGTGTTTGCCATTGTTCTCTAGACAAGTGACCAGTGCTAAGTAAATGTCGGACAAAACTTACTTTAAAAATAATGGGAAATCTTCACACACAGCTTCACAGCCCGGCCACTTGCAAACGCCGTGCCCATATAAGGGGTGATTCTGCATATAGTCTTCATGGGAAACACTGTGAAAAAAAAAATAAAAAAGGCAGACACAAAAAAATTTACTGATGGATGATCAAAAAGTTGATTTCAAATATGAACAAATAAACACATGCAAAATTCCCCGAGCAGCCTAGGAGACCGCGATGGAACAAAACGATTATAAATAACTACTACTGCATATAAAAAGTCTCATTTATGAGCTGCTGTATGTGCAAAAAACAAGTGCCGGATTGTGCGCTTTGGTATAAAAGACACAGTTTAGCAAACAATGCATTAAAGCAAGAATACATAACTGGAGTTTTAACTAGCTCATAATTAAGGCTTCCGTCATGGTTTCCTTAGGACAGTCCGGTCTCCCTGGAATTCTTACATTAAGAATGTTTATTATGTTACTAGAATTTACATTTGTGATGAATCATACAAACTAACAGTAATATATACGGAAGAGCACCTAATCTATTTTATTTGACACCTAATACAAAGCATTTATAAACGGTACATATTTAATTTTACACAAGCGTCTTGGTAAGCACGGTCCGAACTGTAGGATCTGTTTCTAGTTGGGCAACCTACCTGGGTGGCCAAACTGAACAGATTCGGATGGTTGGGGATAACGCCTAGGTAAAGGAGGATAGGGAAGGTCTATTAGTGCAGTCAGTAAATATTAAGCATGCGCTGGCAGGTTGCGACCATCTGCTGACCAAGTTAACGGGTCAAAGTGTCCCCTAATTGCTGCCATCCTACCCACAATAAAAATGGCCGAAAATGTTTCTGAGATGCAAATGCAAGTGCGAGACCTTCTGGAAAGAGACAACGGTCTACGAGAAGTTGTACCGACACATGATGACACCCGAATACCTTAATAAAATCAATTAAATCATCAACAACATAGAATTGGACTAAACGGCACGTAGTTGTTTTATGGCCAACAAAGTCTACGTCGTTGAACTGAGCCCCTGATCTTCTACACAATATAGGAAAACCATCTAAATGTTTACCAATCGCATACCCAGTACACAGGGAGATATTATTTTGGGGAGGAAGGGACTAAACTAAAGCAATATCCGTGAAATGAAGACAATCCGTTGTAGGAAATTGTGACATCATCAAATCGTATGAAACTAAATAGCATAGAGTCATAAATTACAGCTGGTCACCATTCTGTCGTGTTGTAAAAGCCAATAGAGCGACACCTGCAGGCTACCTGGTGGTAAAGCAAGCCATCAAATAAAACGTTTCTTACATTTCTGAACTGTTAATTATTCAGCTCTTAGTCCTGAGAGTGCCTACATTTATTCCACACTTTTCCACAGACATATTATACCGAATTTAACATCACACTTTATTAAAATGTATGTTAGTAAATAGCTAGATCTCTCGAGGAAACACATTCTTTATGGCGGGAACACTGTACGGTAGTTTATAAATAAGTGGGGGTAAAGTCTGCTCACTGTCAATGCATTAATACAGTTTTGTTCATACAGCGCAGTGCTATACAATTTTATTATTACCCTTTATTTATATAGCACCTACATGTTATGCAGCGCTGTACAGTAAGACAATCTTATTCAGGCACATCAGTCCCAACCCCAGTGAAACTTACAACAATAATTTCCCTACTACAACCACACAAATACAGACCAGGGCCAATTTAGTCATTAGTCAATTAACCTACCAGTATGTCTTTAAACCGTGGGAGGAAACCGGAGCACTCGGAGGAAATCCACGCGAACACCGGTCGGAATTGAACCCATCGCCCCAGCGCTGCGAGGCAGTCCCACTGTCCCACCATGCCTTACTACGGGTACACAAACACACACAGCGGCCAGTTTTAGTGAGGAGCCAATTAGCCCACTAGTATAATAGAGGGTTATAGTTTGCAGTACTGAGAAAAGGGACAATTCATATAGACTGAAGCTGTCCATAAACATTGCGATCTTCATGGCCAATTTGGATGGTGAGGATAAAACCCACATAAACACAAAGAGAGCATCCCCAGCCAGAGTTGAACCCATGACCCCATCGGTGCAAGACAGCAATACTAACCACTGGGCCGCCCCTACACACACCTACAAATTAAAACCCATAATGGCCACTTAAGTCCCGTTGTCCATTTTCGCACATGCTTGCTTGAAAATGTTTCATCAGGATGAATTATTCCTATTTGACTATGTGCATCCTAGGACTCAGGTTCTTTGCACAACAACATAGGGGGAGGGGCCCTAGATTGCACACCCTAAGCACAATGTGAGGTGCTACCTGCTGAGACTTGTAGTGCGGCAAGCATAAAGAGACAATGCAAGTGCACACTCTAACCATGCTGAACCTCATAATATTACTGCTAAATAGCATCAAAGAGGTTATTTGCATAACAATGGCCATAATTATGGGCCTGCACAATTATGGGCCTGTTGCACAACAAACTGAGTCTCCCCTGGCTTGCAGGCTGCTATATCAATGCAATCTTTACCTGGACTGGATATACAAAATAAGATATGACCATTTTTGCCCTCATCTATAACCCACGGATGTTTCGTCGAACACAGTAGTCCGTAGTGTTACATGTTCCATAAAAGTACAGTATTCTAAGAGCTGAGATAATGATGATCAGTGACTGGTAACTTGCAAAATTCCATAAAAACTAACCCAAACACATTCATTTACTGACTTCCGTACTAGATGGGTTAAAGCAAATTGGCGTTAGGTTGCTATGGGTTACTGCACATGGGATGTAAATAAAATTGTGAGCATGAGTTTGAGCAGTTCCCTTCTCTGTCCAACGCTGGTCTCGGGAACCCGGTACAGCTAACTCATCCCAATGCATCATCACACAGTTCACTAGAGAGGTTGATCGTCTGCAGCAAAGGGGATAATCCTCCAGAAATCTTCCAATCAATACGTAGTGACTTAGCTGCACTGATTCAAGTCATGAGATGCTTTGATGCCAAACACATGCTTTCCAGAAACACTGAACTGCACCAACTGATGAACCATTATTTAGACAGGAGGAGGGGGGGGAATCTGTTCGGTTTTGTAGAAACCTCTGTTTTCCAAGACAAGTCACTGTTTCTGGAAGGACTTCAACAACCCCAAACAAGCAGTGGCTTTGTTACTACAGTGGATGCTCTATATATCAATTAGAAAACGTCTCAGTATACGATGATAAAAACAAAAACAAATAAAAATAAAGGACAACATTCTAAACGAAGTTCGTTATTAGCAAAGCCTCTGTGAATTCAATCTTCCTATTAGGCTTTGCTGGGAGTCACAAATCTGAGACAACAGCCAATGTGTCAGATCGTTCAGGGTCTAGAAATTACACCGTCCTGGAGAACCTGCTATTCCCAATCAGGGTGGATGATTGTATTTTAAAGGGACATCCTGATTTATTTTATCTTGTGCAGTTTTGCATATAAGGGGCTTACCTGTAATACATGATGCACTAATACTATTATATCACATTACATTGTATTGTTAGATTAGAATTACTGTGTGCTCATATATACATGGGGCCATTAAAAGAGTTTTGTAGAACAAGTGTTCCATATATCTTATTAGTGGCAACAGAGCTACTGATCACCTGCAGTACTGTGATCAGGGACAAGTCATTGGGACGGAAGGTCAAACTGAAGGTCAATTTGGGCATTATTAGACCAACACAGTCCAGAACTTGTGTGAGATCTACAAGATGGAATCAGTATGAATGACCGCCGGTTGAAAGGCTGGCTGTTCAAATCCCGACGCCGGCAGACCGGCAGCAGTGGAAATCCCGACAGGGGATTTAGGCAAGTGTAACTAACCCTACCGCCCCCCCAACCCTCCCTTAGGGGTACCTAGTCCTAACCTCCCCCCTAGTGCCTAACAAATAACCCCCCTAAGTGCCTAGACCTAACCCCCCTTCCCTAAACCTAAGTCTCCCGGGGGATGTGCTTAACCCTAACCTCCCCCCGGGGGTGCCTAACCCTAACCCCTAAGGCGAGCTCAGGGAGGACAGAAACCTCCCGTGGAGCAGAGTTAGGCTAGGGTAACCCCTACCCCCTTACCCTAGCCTAACTCTAACCCTCCCGGGGAGGGGGGTGCCTAACCCTAAGTCCCCCCTGGGAGCCCCTAACCCTCCACCCCCGCGGCTGTCCGCGCCCACCGCCCAGCTTACCTTCGATTGGTATGCAAGGCTTCGGGCTTCCGGCGTAGGTATAAGGCCAGGCATCAGGATTTCGACACCTGTTATTAGTACCCTGCCGGGATTTGACAGTCGGGAAGCCGTTGGTCGGCATTTTGACTGTCGGCTTCCTGACTGCATCACCTAAAGGATGAACCAGCGCAATCAAAGTCTTATACTATTGCATGTTCCTTACCAGGCCGAGCTGTAAATCCCCTTCCCAATGGCCTTTGCGTACGATCGCTTGCATCACAAAACAAAGCACCCCTAGGGATCCACCCGTTCGGGCCATTGAACGATGCAGAATGACAAAATCGTGATACGTCAACATTCAGAATGTCAACATGCAGTCAGTGAAATGTTGACAATGACAGATAAATGTTGACACAGACATGTCGACATGTTCATTATTTCGACAGTATTTTTCACTATTTCATCCCCTCTCTAAACCCAATCTCAAATTTTGGCATAACACGCTGTGTCGACACTGACTGTCGCCATGCATAATGCCGACGTTATGGCCGTGTCGACTTACCGTCCCTGTTCTGACTGTTGACAATCTAAGTGGTTGCACACGCCTTGAAGAGTAAAACCATAAACTCTACCAACAAAGAAACCAACTTCAAAACTGCGTTCAAAAGAAAAATAAATGTCTATTAATGCAATAAACGATCCAAGGTCGGTTACTATCTCTGTACACTAGTTAAGAGATTTTGTATTTTTTTTTTATTTCTTTACTCTGGCTAATGATTAACCCCCACCTATAGAAAATCTATAGGAGCTGTTTGTTCCAATGCGCTGTTTTAATTGAGTAAACAGAGACATGAGTCTTTGCCACGGCAAGTTTTCCTGAAAGAGATGTTACAGAGCGTCTAAGAACCTGCTGGGTTACTCAACTGTTACAAGGCTTAAAAAAAAAAAAAAAAAAGAAACACGAAGGAAGAACTAAAATGTATTTGTCATTTTCCTCCGAGCACACTGTAATTTAAACATGGGAGCTCACATGGAGCAAACGGCTGGATTGTAGGCTACCGAGAGTTAACATCTTTTTCAGTACAATGACCACAGGCCCCAGAGGCAAAGCTATTTACAGCGGATCTGCTATGAATGGGACAGATTGCCATATGGATGCAGACACTAAACAAGCTGCCCGGCTCGTGGCTACAAGAGCCTAGGGGACTGGCCTATATTAATGCCACCTGTGATGTGGAAATTGTGCTCTGTCTCTGAATTACATTTTAAGAGCCCATCGCGACGTTAGTTTTGAGTAGCCGCACAAAGGAAAATTACAGTTAGGAGAATTCACGTTCTAGCGAGCGGGAAAAAAAAAAGAAATAGAATATACAAAAAGTTGTAACGCGTCAGTGACCGAGAGACGGAATTGCAGCGATACAGGATCATATTGGCTAGAGCAAGAGTGAGCACAATTCTGAACAAGGGGCGATAATCGCCGGTAATATCGGCCGGTGGGCCAAAACATCACCATGCCTGGCCTGAGGCCAAGAACACAATGTCCGATCGTAATCCAATCGAGATCAAACGGATCATTACCAGACCTGTTGCTAAATGACTGCTAATGACCGGTGTCATCTTCCCAATGCATTTACAGGACCCCGTGTGTCCTGGGCGATGGCCAAACTGAATGAAAAGAGCCGGATCACATCCAATTTGGCTATTACACGTGTGGCCAAGCTGGTATGTGACTCTTGCACTCGAGCCAAGCGGCAGTGACGCCTCGTGTGGCCGGCATTAAACTCACTTAACCTTTCAGAAGCTGCCGACAACTTGTCAAATACTGTGTTTTAAACTGAACCCACAGCCTGTGCCCGCTTACTTGGCTGTACCAATAGTCATGGTATTGCAATTCCCGTAACTATCGCGCTGTCCCTAGATTTCTTGTTTGTGATGAAACATTCAATAAAGTGAAATGCTTGGTCATTCCAAAAATTCTGTAAATTTCCCCCCCCCCCCCCGGATTTTTACAGCTGGGATTCGGATAAAGAGACCTCTAGTAAATAAAAAATAATAAATGTAAGTAGAGAGATAAATGACCTGGCTACATATCTCTTTAAATTCCTGCGAGTGTGCACCCACTCTTCTCCATATGTTTATGTAAACCCTGCAAGATAAGCAGAACATGGATTTTATTGACATTTTGTATAGGCTCTCCGCAGTACAAAGGTTGCCCGGCTTATTTTGCGCTTGTAAGGTGTGCCTCCAGTTAATTTGCTCTGTGTTATAAAGCAGATGTCATGCTAACCGCTCAATTTTTATTAAACGCCAAGAACAAACAGTTAACTGGTAGCAGATGACCTTTTCTGTTCTAGAAAATCGCTATTGGGAAAAAATCAACTTCAAGAAGTGAAATAAAATAGAAGTATGAATGACGATGTAGGAGGTATAGTTATGAACAACGACGATCTCGCTATGAATGCTGAAATGGAGAAGCAGTCGACTGTGTAATCTTTAAATTCTGTTTACCACGCGGTGACAGACAGCAGGTCAAATGGTTACAGCCCAGTCAGTGTATGGAAAGTGAAGATGCATTAATTCACCGAGATTAATATGGCTGATTTTTTTTTATTTTTTTCATGGTAGACAATTAGATTTTTTTATTTTTTTTGCAGAATTGTTACTTTGAGTTTTCCAGACAGATTATTCTATTATTGTAGATCAGTGGGAAATATAAAACACAAATCAGCCACTCACCGATGTTAACCTTGATCGCCTTGAATTCCATACAAAGACAATGATACAATATTTCTTTTATCAACTCGCTCCATATTATATCTATTGTAGTTAAGAATGACCCAAAAATGTTATGTCTAAGAAATACCCCCCCCCCTCCCAACATCGTCTGGTCTTCTAACCGGCTGGGCAGCAACAGGACATACCCTACGGATACTGCTAGCATGACCCTCCCCCTTAGAATGTAAGCTCTTGCGAGCAGGGCCCTCTACCCTCTTGTCTTCTCCGTTCTCTACTTTCATCTACATCTTACTCCCCTCTAGGGCACCTAACACTTGGTTGTTTTGCTCTGTTGCTTATCATCTGGGTGTTATGGTCGCTAATGTAGCAATGTAGATTATTCATGTCCTATATTGTACTGTAAGTCACTGGTCAACCTATTTGTTTATGTACTTTGTAAGGCGCTGCGGAACACTTGTGGCGCAATATAAATAAATTCTAATAATAATGACTCATCCAAAAGGCTGACTATTGACACACTGCCTGAACAACAAGGGCCTGTCTCACAAGACATCAGGTGCCATCGGGATCAGGTATAGTGGAACGCCATTTAAAAGATTATCCGTGACTGGAATTGTACCCAAAACAGACAATTCATGTTGTACCTCATGCCTCAGTGAGGTGACTAGTTTCTGGTGAATTATCAGTTCAGCCCCCAAACTGGCTTTGAGAGATAAAGTACTAACCAATCAGCTCCTAATAGTAATTTTTCAAACACGGGTTGTAACATGACAGGAGCTGATTGATTGGTAATTTATCTCTCTCCAAGACTTAGGCCCTGATTCAGAGCCGCTCGCGAGTGCACAGCGCTCGCAAGCGGCCCAATGTTTGGGCACTGCGCAAGCGCCGCATCCAGCGTGCGCGAGCCCCGCTGAGCGACTGAAGTTCAGTCGCTACGGAGCTCGCGACAAGACGGGGCAGCTGTCGATGGTGAGTGACAGCTCGCCCCGTTTTGTAGGCGGGGAGGGGGGGTGGCTGGACAAATGCAGGCGTTCCCTTAGGAACGCCTGGCGTTTGTAGGGAGGGCTAACTGACATCACTACTGTACAGTAGTGGACTTCCTGCTCTATTAGAGCAGGAAGTCCACTCGGCCTTGCGGAAGGTAGACCCTACCGCAGGGTCTCATCTCAAGGCCGATGGTGGCGATTATGGCGATGGTCTCCTGGCCGCTCGCACAAGCTGTGGGAGGGCTCCCACAGCTTTGCGAGCGGCCAGAGACAAAACAAAATAAAATACGCCCACAGACCTAGCGAGCTGCCAGCGGCAGCGAGCAGGTCTGAATCAGGGCCTTAGTGTATAGACCCCATTATACCCTCCTTTTAGTTACCTACGTCACCTCTTCAAAACAGAAAGGGCCATAACTTGGGGTGTGCGAGCGGTTCCGCAGATCAGGGCGCAGGGCTCTGCTGGCGGCACCGTTGCTGCCCCACGCCACCTGCGTTTGGCTTGCAGGGTGCTCCGCAGAACACTCCGGGCAATGCGCTCCTTCCTGGTGCTGGCGGAAATTCGGCCCCGTCATGTCGTTGAAACGTTTCCATGTAATTCAGATTTATTAAGACTATGCTACATGTCTAAGTAAAGCGGTTACGGATTTCAAGCCCTCTCCACAGCACTGGGTTTCGCTGTAAATTTGAAATGGTTTTAAAAGGAGAGAGAGAGAGAAAAAGAAATAATAATATTTAGCCTACAGGCAGAATAAAGTAATGAGATCACAGGAACGCTCTTCCACATGCATTACCCCACTCTGTAACGCTAGCGAATGTGAAATGTAGAATACATTGAGTGGATGTGTGTACAATCAGCACAACAAACATTATTAAATTGCCCGAGAGGGGACGCGAGAGAGAGAAAAAAAAAAAAAATCAAAGCATGTTAAACACGTTGAGTGCTGAATTGTAATGATGTCTGGGGCTGGTGATGGGAGAGGGAAGGGATACTAACAAGCCCTGATTGCAGCGGAGGCCCTCAGCTCACAAATCACACGGCTAGGCTCATCCTTTAACTGCACGGGATTTTGATAAATATCTGCTCGCTGTTCAGCAAGGGAAGTGCGGTCTCTACTGGAAATCGCTCCCGGACTGCTCGCGTTTGGTCCCCTCCCCCTCTCCCCCGCACTCAGGGGCTTACTCTGAGTGATTTAATTATAATTTTCCATGTGTAAGACAAATTAAAGAGAGGAGAAAGAGTGTCATGCCAAATCAGATTATTTATCTCCTTAACTGATTGCTGTGCTCCGCACCCCAGAGACGCTGCTAATGTGCTTCTCCGTTTAAATGGGAGATTTGGATTGTATTATTATATTATTTATCGGAAGTAGGATTGGGACACTTGCTGTCACTCACACAGAGTGGAAGCAGCCATTTTGTTGTCTGAACCAATAACCTGCCTGTCCACTCACTATCATGCGGTGGGTTGACCGGATTGGCAGGTGGCATATTTACTCAGCCAGTGTCGGACCGGAGCATGATGGCCCACCGGGGAATGTAGTGGTAGGCATGCCTAAGGGGTGTGACCAGCCACCAAAGAGGGTTTGGCCATCCACCACTTTGATTGGCAGGAAGGATAATCTTGGTGTTGTTTCCATAGAAACTAACCAAGCACCCAAGTTCATCTATGGTCCTGCTCCACCAAGTTACTGACCCTCTAGTGCAGGCCTGGCCGACCTGTGGCTCTCCAGCTGTTGTGAAACTACAAGTCCCATCATTCCCTGCTACTGTTTTAGCATTTCCTAACAGCAAAACTGTTGCAAGGCATGCTGGGACTTGTAGTTTCTCAACAGCTGGAGAGCCAAAGGTTGGCCTGGCCTGTTCTAGTAGACTAACCATGTATAATTTGAGTGCACAGTCAGGAACCTGACACCTAGTGGAGCTGGTGGGGTCCTCAAGGAGTGGGGCCCACCGGGGGTTTTCCCATGTACACCCGTGGGCCAGTCCGAGCCTGTACTGAGCACATCTGGCTGCTTCCACTTAGAACCACAGCCGCCAAAATTAGGAGTTTGATATTTGGGACGTGACTACACCTCCAAAAAGTGGCACATCCACAGGGGCCATGATGTCTCAACTCCCACTGATATCAAGTGGTTTGCGCCAACGTGCAGTGCGGTTTTGGGCAGTTACCATGCAAAACGCATCTCCCCTGCCCCCTCCCTGTTTAAAACTCTAAAGCCAACACAGTTACAATGCTGTAAATCACATTACTACCCTGTCAGCATCCCAGGTCCAACACACCGCTGTCCACCTTGTCATTATTGACCTTATGACTATCCACAAAGTAACTATGTCCCTGCTGCACCATGGGGAATGATCAATACCCTCTGACACACGCTGCACTGTGCTCTGTTTTAGGGGGCAGGGTAATGCCACTATGAGGGCCATTTGGACACTGGGGGGTGGTGGTAATGCTACAATGTAGACTTGTCCTCACAGGGGTTGGGGGATAATGCAACAGGGGCATCAAGACTCAGAGAAGGGGCCCTAGATTCATAATTTGTCAGGGGGTCAGTCATGCTTATGGGCGGCTCTGACCCGGAGAAATCCCATCCAAATTTATGGGGGGGGGGGGGACATACAAACTCCACACTGATATTATAATCCATGCTAACCCACTGTCCAATAATACAACAGAACAGGGCTCAGTAACTGTGTATGGATCATTCTTACTGCATCATCTCAATTATCTAGCCCTCTACTAAATTAGATATGGAAACCTGCAGCCATCTTGTTTAGAAAGTTGGGCAGTGAAAAAAAAACCCATTATGACACATTATAGAAATATTGCAGTCCAAGTTTTAGGGTTATCCATGCTTGAGGCACAGGACTCAAGCATGGATATCCTTAAAACATGGACTGTAATTACAGAGTTTGGGAAACTGATATGATATCCTCTTCCTTTAAGCTACTTAAAGGAAGAGGATATCATATCAGTTTCCCAAACTCTGCATTTACACAGCTGCACAGTTAGTACATCAGGTGCTAATTAGGCAGAATTACTTTACGAGCAGATTCATTTCAGGCAAAAAAAAAAAAAAAAACTCCCAAAATAATCTTTTCTGTTAACTTCTAACCACAGGCACAGGCCGCGCTCTCTATTTTTGTAATGAAAGGCGAAAGATTGCAGACAGAAGCATAAAATATTTTTTCTTTTGTGCAAACTTTGATTTACGCAGTAATTAATTCTTAATTGACATTCTTAAGAAAAGGCATCACCTTTGCGGAAACAAAAAAAAAAGGGGCCTTTTTTTTTTTTCTTTTTGCAGAATAATAACAGTTATTTTTGGCTGTGAATTTATTGCAGATGGCGAGCACCCTTTTGTCTGGTGACCTTACTTTCCAGCTGATGGGACAAAGCAGAATCCAAGATGAAATCCAATAACTCCGCCGCTCTCACACCCAAGTGCACAATGATACTATATTGTTCCACTAACTGTACCAAATACCGTCTTGCTCGCTTAAATGGGAATTGCATGTATTTTCTGGTTTGTGTCTGTTAAATAGAAACCGAGGCAGGTACCTCAGCAGATTGCCATGGTTGCTTAAAGCGAGTCAGTGTGCATCCTTCTGTATAATATATTGCTCACTTACGGGTAAAGATGCACCGTAATTCAATCAGCTCCACAAATGGATGGCATGCACCTTACAACATGATCAGCGGGAAAGACGAGGACTGTAATTGTTGCAATTTAACCCCTCAGATACTAGAGCAAAAACGCTCAATCAATCTGTGCACGCAGCGGATGCAAGTGACTCCTCGGCGCAAAAAGCAAATCATTCAATCGGGTGACTCTTTACTGAAGCAGGCAGGTCAATTATTATGTATTCCGTTTCATTCTGCAAAGTGCAAAAATATTATTAAACCAATAATATATAACATCCAGGATGTTTACGAGAGGTGTGCTCCTGTATTGTTTTTGTGCGACACAAAAGGTTCCAAAGTAAACAATGCTCTTCCCACAATAATAAAAACTGAATAAAAACATAATGAAAATATATAGCTATTATGTAGGCTAATAAAATAGGTTGAGAGCAATGACACGCAAAGTCATTCGGTCAGGGGCGTTTCATGAGAGGAGGGGGCCCTCGTGCAGACTCAATGCGGGCCCCCCTCCTCTCTACGGCGGTCCCGTGGCACAGCACTGGCAGTAGATTCTGGCTTAGTGCCGGAATCTACGGCGTGTGCGCGGGTCTCCAGGAAAATGGCACCTGCGCTCTTTTCCCGGGGACAGGGGTACTGCGCATGCACGAGTCACTGGGAAAATGGTCGCCGCCATTCTCCCAGTGATTTCTGCTGTTCTGCAGTGCCGGCTCGGTGCTGCACAACAGCACTGCGGACAGGCAAGTATAAGGCTCCATGGGTGCAGGGTGTGCTCCCCTGCACCCACACCCTGCACCCATTATAGATATGCCCCTGCATTTGGTTACAGGGGTGGGAAGAGAACAGACAGAACGGGTGAGATCAAAAGACAAAAATAATCAGAAGAACTTTATATGATCAGAAACACTACAGAAATAAAATGATATATATTTTTTTATATTTATCAAGTCTGTCTATTCCCTTCGGCTCCGCGGAAGGTTTCTTTCCTCCTTTAGCTCGCCTTAGGGCACCTGCATTACGTTTGACAGGTGTACCGTCCCAGTCAAACTCCCCACCTGCCGCTCTCCCCGTAGCGGGTCGCAAGACCCTCTTTCGGAGTTCCTGAGATACGTTCGTGTCCATCAGACATACCAGGAGCTTCTTGAAAAATCACCTTCTATTTTGAACGTCATCTCTTTTTAAGCAACGTCTGGCTCTTTACACAAATGGAGCTGGCCGCTTGAAACAATAGGCTCACCCACTTACACCACATCATGATCACCGGTTTTCCAGTGACCTACAGGGGTTGTGAATAGTTTGTGGACTACAGTCTGCTTCGTCTCAGTCTTGGAACGGGAGCAAAAGTGTTTCCTTCTTCGAGAAAGGTTGCAAAGAGTTAGGCAAAGAGATAGGCAAAGTATAAAATAGAGTCACGTTACATTGCGGTCTGTAACATAGACATATTATACTGCAGTATTCACACGCCACTGCGTTTATCTGTTATTTGTACGAAACGGAAACTGGGCAGTCTATCAAATATTGTTGTCTGTTATCAAGAGTAAGGTGTAAAAGGGAAGGAGAAATGCTGTTGTTTTTGTACTGTGTGTATACCGGGTGTGTTCAAATGAACTTTCCCAGCGCAGTGCTGATTGATCACTCAAAAACAATCAAAAGGTTCGCTCCAGATCTCTGGACATGCCTGTTTTTCCTCTCTGGGGTGGGAATGCAGATAAGCGTGTTTACAGAAGTGATAGAGGAAACATGTGATGGGCACAGAAGAAGGGACAAAGTTACTATAATTATTGTTATATTATAAGCATGGCACAGACGCAGTCCTTTAATCTTGCACTTCACATTTTTAACTTGGACCTAGGATCCAGGGAAATCGCACTGTGCACCGAAATCCACCATTCACAGAGAAGCACTACTGTATTTTATGCAGAGCACACATGGTTTGTATTTTTGATGGCCGATTCATGACTGGGGGTGATAAAGATGATAGGCTAATCATCAATAAAGCTGGTCCTAATCTCTGGACGATTGGCAGCAAACTAACCTGATATGGCCACGTGCTTCAATGTGCTCAACAGGCTCCATAATTATCCAACCAAAATTGTTTGGACCAGTCATGGTCTTGGTCACGGTGTTTTGGCCACGTAAGTGGTCACCTCCTGAAGGTAGGAGTATACCTAATCCAAGTTCTGAATGGCTGGGCCTTATCCAAAGTTGTCACTCGTGTGTGAATGCATGAAGCCAAACCATGAAGTGCTTCACTCATGCTAAGCACCTGGTGCAGTCCACGCAAGACTGGCTCAAAGATGAACTACGATGGCCTAAAGGACATTATTCAGAAGCGAAGAGCAACCCGATGGTTTACGTACATCTCCGATGGTGTGGGATTTGCGCATGCACACATACCACACTGCCTATGTGCAGATCTCGCAATGGGCTTGCCGGCCTCGTTTTTTTTTAGGTTTGCTGAGGCCAGTGTCTGCGTCTTCCAACGCAGCTTCACATGCTGCGTCTTCCGACGCAGCCCTCGGATCTGCAATGCTGGCAGTAGGCATCTTTTTACACTAGAGGCGGAATTAGCATATTATTGCCCCGTGCAATAGCGTCCATCTCTGAATTAGGCCCAAAGTACGCAATCTCCTGGGCGGTTTCTGTCCATATTCTTACACCAACTTCATCAGGTACAAAAGGAAAGACCCACACGAATACCCAGCGAGATCCGACCTTCCAGGTAAGTGCCAATAGAAGTGTAGCCAGGCTGGAAGAATCCTGGAAAAGCCGGCTCTGCAATGTGGCCCAACGGTCACAACTGGCAATTGATCGATCTTGATCAGAGGCACTTGGGGACTGATGGCTGCTTTAAATCTAAAATGACTGAATTCACCATGGCAATCCTTGGGTGATAATGGTGGATTACTTATCAAAATAAACCACAGCAACTCGCAAGATGGAGTTCATTGGTTGAAGTCGGGGGAACCTACTTTGCAGACAATCCCTCAAGTTACGTCATGAAAACATGTTTAGTAATATCCTGCAAAGAGGTCTTGTGGCAGTAACCAAAAAAACAACCACATTTTTAAAGATGTCTCTGTGTGGATGCAACAAACCCCCAAAAAAGGTCTACAAATATTCTGAAAATAGATTCACGGTCTTATGGTGCGTACACACTGGGCGATTAAAGTGGACGACTGAACGATAACGATATCGTTATCGTTCAGTCGTCCACTTTATCGTCCATGTTTAACACAAAAAAGATGAACGATGACGACGACGCGCGTTCCCGCGGGTCGTTCGTCATCCTCGTTCATCGGGCTTACATGCAGGCCAACCTGACGACCTCGTCAGGTTGCTGCATGTCAGGGAATGGGTGAGAGAGCCCGGCGCTGAACGATATCGCTAATGATATCGTTCAGCGGCTGTGCTCAATGTCATGAACGACATTGAGCACAGCCTGCCGGGGACACACTAGACGATATCGCTCAGGGAGCATATCGTCTAGTGTGTATGCACCTTAATAAGCAGCAACATCTGACTCGTGCACAGTTATGAAGTGAAAAAAACAGCTCATTTCATAACAGATAAATTCCACTGACCTAAAATAAAAACTTGTGTACATTTTTGAGTATACACACATACACACTGGCCTTTACAGCAAAACTCGTGCACCGCACTTGCCTGGTCCATCTGTCTGATCATATGTATTCAATTAACATGCCACTCCCAGATGTAGCCACAAATTATTGCAACACAAATACAGCCGCACAAAGACTGACAGTCAGCACGAATTATGGATTCACAGTCAAGGAGGAAATCACAGGCGAAAGAATTCAGTGGGCTTCCTGCAAAACAGCCACCTTTGTTCTAGTGCAAATACAAATCCCACTACCCAAACTTTTTTTTTTTTCAAAAACAAACAAACAGAAAACATACAGCTAAATAGTACTCCGGGGTCTCTGATGCAACATGAGAACACCGACATGCAATAAGTCACATCACAAGGACTTTCCAACCACCACAGCCCCAATCTGCACTGGTCACACCCAACAACCGCAAATGGCCTCCCTTTTTGTCTTAGTTTAAAAAAAAAAGGGACTCTCTTGCAAAATAATGGGACTATTAGGAGGGAGCGCTTGCTCAGAGACTATTACAGACAGGGGTCGCCAACAGGCGCACTCATTCGCTGCAATATTAGTATGCACTAACTTAGAGAGCAGAAACACATTCCCAGCAACCAGTCTCTATACAGTGCAAAAAACAGGGAGCAGCTGTTATATATGAAGGTTTGGTTTGCGCATCCTATCTCTCAATGGTTAAACCTGTAATGGTAGAAGACAGGTGTGACGATACAGAGTTGGGGGGGGGGGGAGATTTATCAAAGCTTGGAGAGAGATGAAGTGGAGAGAGATAAAGTACCAGCCAATCAGCTCCTAACTGTCATTTTTCAAACACAGCCTGTAAAATGACAGTTAGAAGCTGATTGGTTGGTACGTTGGGGAGATGTACTAAGCCTTTGAAAGAGCTAAATTACAAATCAATCAGCTCCTAACTGTCCCTTTATCTCTCTCCGAGTTTTGATAAATCTGCCCCTTGGTCCGTAACACCAGATGGACCGTCACTTATAGACAGCCCCTGCGAGGAGCAGCTTCTCGCACACTTTACTGTAAATCCTGTCAGCCTAAAAATATATTCTATGGCTGTGACCTCTGTGCTGGGGAAATGAAATAATTGCTCCTATTGTGTGACTGATTTAAACAGAAGCCAGGTGCTGCACAGTTGCACCTCTTCCTGTAAAGGCTGCCCTCAAATCTGCAGTATGAAAATTATGGATTTATTAAGCGTCGAAAAAAAAAAAAAGGAGCCTGACCTTAAAATTGAGGTTTTCCGCAGAATTATTTTAAACATGCTTTGGATGTGAAAATGTATCAGTGACTAGTTCAGTGGTACGGTACATATACAGTACAATGTATCTTACTGTACACCATGAAATTATGTGTCACATTGATTAGGGCAAAACACAATTATACTCGGGGGAAAGACTGAAACAGCAAAATATTTTTAAACAAAGTCCCTGAAAGACTGATCGATAGAAAGCATATAGTATATGACCCAATGGTGTACATAAACACCTTGAATTAATCCATAATGTATATAAATACGGGGATCCAGGTAGTCAATGTGTCTAAGAAACATGACATGTGTCGTCTAACTTCTGGAAGTCATTTCAATTCATGCCGATCGGTGCAGATCTTCATTTTCACACTATTTTGTCCTTGTATAAACAGCGGGTTATGATGTCATAGCTTAGACAGATGTGTCCGTACACATCCTTGCTACAGTGACGCTAAAAAGTCCCTCTCGGGGTGCAAGGTCCTGTGAGACTCTGCTAACGCCGGGCATATATTTTTTGCCAAAAATGCATCTAAGTCGCATTGGGATGCAACTAGGACGCACCAGCAGACTGTGCAGATTCATTTGATATGTGACACTTGTATATCTGTGTGCGACTGAGACTGTATACAGAGCTCTACAATGTAACGGCAGCAGCTTTTTTTATTCCAAGTTTCGTTGTGCTTCATATATAGAGAGGGGTATTCAATATGAAACGTTAACTTCACTGTCGAAGTTAACGTTTCATATCGGAGTTTTTTTCTGCGTTAAGTCTGGTGCGCGCTCCCGCTTATCCCCGTATTCAATATAAAATTAACGAAAACGGGAAACTCCGAAGTTGGATTTGCGTAAAGTTACGAATTTTTACTTAAAATAATTGTAAGACCCCCCTAAAGTTGTAAAAACATGGGGGATCACTATGGGTACCCCCGTTTTAGCCTTTAATTGAAAGTCGGGGATTTAAATAGCCGCAGCAGGTGTTTTTTTCCCCAACATTGAAGAAGTGATGCAGAAGAGCACTTAGGTTATTTTTTTCGTTTTTTTAAGTGGTCCCATCAAATTTGGGGTACATGAGAATGGGTACTAGCATATTTTGGTGTCCCTAAAGTAAGTCTTTAAAAATTTTGCATTTGTGCACCTGCCGCTATAATTCTATTCTAGAAAACACCTGCCGCATACTTGCAGAATAGCCCTGAACCTATTTCCCTATTGTTTAACAATTTTTACCCATTTTTTTTTTTTTGCACCCCAATTTTTAAGTTAATTTTTTGGGGTGTCCCTCTTTTTTTTTTTTTTTTTACTTTTTTTGACACAGTTCTTTTTTTTAAAATTTCATTCCCAGGGGTGCAGGCTATTTTTTTTAAGCCTGCACCCCTAAACCCCAATTCTGCACTTTTTTTAGACACCTATTCAATGGTGAAAACTTATCACCGTTTTTTATCAAAGACTTGTCAAAACTGCGATAAGTCTTTGAAATTGAATAGGGTGTAAAAGTAAAACCTGCGATAATGACGTCATAATTGCGATATTGACGCAAAAACGATGTTATCGCTCCCATATTGAATACCCCTCCTAGACTCAAATTAATCAGCACAGTGTCCTGGTGCGTCCTAGTTGCATCACATCTCATATCTATCTAATATCTATCTATTTAATATCTCATATCTATTTATCTCTCATATCTATCTATCTCTCATATCTATCTTTCAATCTATCTCTCTCTCTCATATCTATCTCATATCTATCTATATATCTCATATCTATTTAATATCTCATATCTATCTCTCAATATATCTCTCTCCTATCTATCTATCTATCTATCTATCTATCTATCTATCTCACACATCTATCTAGCTCTCTCTCTATCATATCTCTCTCTCATATCTATCCATCTCATATCTATCTAACATATCTATCTAACATATCTATCTAACTCATATCTATCTATCTCATATCTAATATCTATCTAATATCTATCTCTCTCATATCTATCTATCTATCTCATATCTATCTATCTCTCTATATATCTCCTATCTATCTATCTCATATCTATCAATCTATCCATCTATCTATCTCATATCTATCTATATATCTCATATCTATCTATCTCGTATCTATCTCATATCTATCTATCTATCATCTCTACTTAGCAGCAGTAATGCATAAAGTCAACCAAGAAAAGTTAATTGATCTCACCAGAGTTCAGAAACCTACTTATATGAGAAAGGATGAAAATAAGATCTTACACTAATACTTGATGGACTTTAACCCAAGCTGTAAACTCTATGACTTAGGCACAACGTAGTAAAATGATGAAAGTTAAGGATATAAATAACGCTTTAAAAAAAAAAAAAAAAGGTTTGTCACTAATGATATGTGAGCTGCGCTTGCAGTGATCTACAGTATGCATATTGCTGACCAGTGCACTGGAGCAACGGGCTTTCGCTCTGACATCGGAACGAATGCCCGTCAACAGTGATTGCGCGTCCACACTGGACGACTTTAATGAACGACCTAACGATCACCGTTTCGGCCCAGACATCGCTCCAGTGTGTACCTAGCTATAGGCTCAATTCCTTGCCCATGGAAGATCCTCTGCTAGTCTGCTCAGCTTTAGACGTGCCTTAATAACACACTTTTACAGCCAACCAACTTTCCTCATCTCATATCATTTCCTCTACCGCTTCCACCTTGTATCCTTCCCAGCCCTTCCCCTCAGTATGTAAGCTGTGACTGGCAGGGCCCTCCTCCCTTCTGTTCTCCTCCTAGCACTATCCATGTCACAAGTGCTCCGACCTCATGCATCCTTATTCAGCAACTTTAACATTGTTACTTGCTCATAGCTTGGGTACAGGGTCGCGAACTGACTCCCCCCCCAATGACTCCCAGACCGCAATACTACTTTAATTCAATCTACAGTGAGTTGCCCAAACCACATAACTGTTACTTGTTGGGACACTTTGTGGTGCTCTTTATAAAAGTCATTAATAAGAATAGGTATTGGGGGAACGAACAGTCCTAATATTTGACAGTCAAAAGGTATATAGTTTACCTTAGTTTAATGATATAGCCAATTTAGTTTAACGGTATGCACTTGGTAATAATAGGGTGTTTGCCTGGAGTGACTGGCAATGTGGCTAATTTGTGTCTGCGCTGTTTTCCTACAGCATAGTTCCCAATGGCTGGCCCTACGGAATCGCTATATGGGGCACTGCTACATCATATGCAAGCGGACATGGACCGTACTCATCTACCAAAGTATACCTATATTCCGGCTCACATGCAGCAAAGGGCGGTTAGATCCACTGTAACACCATTACAGGCTGAGGGGTCTATTTACTAAGCAGTGTCGGGAGACAGAGTGAAAAGTGATAAGAAAGTGATACTGTACCAGCCAATCAGCTCCCAACTGTCATTTTTCAAACACAGCCTGTGAGATGACAGTTGGGAGCTGATTGGCTGGCACCTTATCACTAACTTATCACTTTTCACTTCTCCTAACACTGATTAGTAAATAGACCCCTGAGAGAAGAAGCAACCACATATTTAAGTCTGAGTCTGCTGAACCAATAACAGGGACGCTCTGAAGATCGCCGCCATGTATAAGCAATGGTTAGCCCCTCATAGCAAGAGCTGCCCTGACAGACACATCATAAGGCAACGCACCCCTGGCCCAGCACCCACCTCTCTCTTTTCGGAGTGAGGACCGAAGCTTGCCCATTGGTAGACGCGTGGTGGTTGAGGAGCAGGGATGTCTTGGGCGCCGCCACGGAGGAGACGCACGTCGTGGACAGGTCCAAAGTGCTGTGGTTGTTACACCCGACATCGTCCGCGGCGTGCGAGCCAGTCACTTCTTTCCATAGCTGCTGGAGCTCTGTTGGAATCATGCCTGAAACAAACAAATTGGATAATTAAATCAATTAACAGCTAATTCAGCCCTCCTCAAACAGTAATTAAATCAAAGAGTCAGTAAACAAAGACTAAACCATTTCCCCCTACAAAGGATAATGAAATGCAACAATTCATTCTCTCCTGCTATGGTATTTGCTTAACTAAAAGCAGATTATTAATCTTAAAGGAAAGAGAGAGAGAGAGAAAAAATTAGCAGCAAGGACCCTGTTGTATTTAACAGAGAATTCTCATCAACATACAAATTATCTTTGTTTTAATGAAATTGTTCCCAAGAGTTACGCAACACAAGTATCCTGGTTTGGAGTGTGTAATCAAAAGCCATGCAACCAGCAGCACACTGGCACATTAAATCACAATTGCATCTGTCGCTACATCTTTCATGGGCAAGACGTCACCTTTATGGAATAGAAGGAAAACATCTTTATTTATTTGTGTCAGGCGTTCTTTTTCCCCCATTTAAAACAACTTTGATGCTACTGGGAGCTGCAAACAATTCATTGGGTCATGACTGAGTGCATCAGAGCATCAGATTTGTAAATGAAAATTCCTGCTGATAAAAAGAGCGCTAATTTCTCCGTTACAAAATAAATGACTTACTTTATGCTTGCACACCGGCACCCAGAATACACCTCCCTATCTGCAAACCGGTGTTCTCTATTTCTGCTTATCTATACAAATGGACATCCGTTAGCTTAATAAAAAAAATGAGTCTTCTCGGCATGCTTTGGAGGGGACATGGGTGGTCTAACTCAGCACCACACGAGCACTTACCCTCTCCTGGATTTGTGTTCTGTGTAGGAGGGGAAAACGGACTGTGACCTGCCATAGGGCTAAATATGCACCACAACGCTACAAATCTTTTGTACAAAGTTATAGTAGACTAAACAGTCAAATGACTTATTCATTTTGCAAAGAGGGGTTCTGGGTTTTATTCAATGAGGTGCCGCAAAACCTTTAACTGTATTGTTAGCATTCTTTTTAGCCATCTTAAAAACTTTCTCGCGTTCATATCCGCACAGTTTTTGGTTTTCCAGGATTACCAGGGCCTAATTCTCCGCAGGGGCTCATAAGTGCATGGGAGGTATAAACCCCCCGGATGTGAACCCCTGCTTTGCACAGACAGTAGTACTATATACAGTGAGGGTGCGTAACCACACCCCCTGCAGCAATCACACCCCACAGCACTTAGGTCCACCCCAAGTCTTGGCGGCTCTGCAATCAGATAGGTCACCAATGAACCTTATAACATGTGATTATGACTTACAGACCACCCACCATCTACACGCAGTGGAAGAAGCCATTTTTGTGGGTTGGACAAACAGGTTGTTGTATCTTAGCAACCTCACTAGTTGCCAATGACCGATAGGCTGCTCTGTGTTAATGTGTGTTCAGGCCATGTGGTCACTATCGGTGATCGCTCGTCTGCGCACTTCTCCCCTGAACCCAATTCCTTTACATCACGAGAAGAAATTGGGTTCAGTAGAATATTGTGACAACAATCCGTCTAATGAAACATATTCTTTTTTTTTTTTTTGTGCTTCTGTGTGTTTTAAATGAAGACAAGTCGCTTTGTTATGAAATACATTTTTTATTAATCACACACGGGCATAAATTATGCATTCATATTGTCTCCTTGAAATGCTTTTCACTTTTTAACAGTCAAATTGATTACACTATGATTATTTCATTAACACACCTATCTCTCTCATTAATTTCGGCTTCTAGTACTGCTCGCTTAATTGATGGATGTGTCTGCTGAAAAAAATACATAACTTTCTCTAAAACTCACCCCGTTATTACTGTCAGTGCTCAGATCAGTGCTAATGAGCCAGTCTGGGAGAATAGAAATGTAAAACCAGATATTGAGAGGGGGGGTGTAGGATTTTTTTTTTTTTTTTACCCATTTTGTCGCAGAGACGTGCAAAGGGAGTTGTCCCATTTATTACGTAATGAGTGTAGCGGTTATCAATCTGGACAGGTTGCTGTGTACAATAGGATTTATTTTTTTTTTTTTTAAATTCACATGGTGAGGGGTTGATTTAATTGAGGGCAATGACTGCAAAGATCCGTCAGTACGGTGGCACTGTACGACCAGCAGAGTCATCACATTTTCTCTCGGATCCCATGGAGGTGTGCAGGAGAATTGGCGCGGTTGGGTCGCCGAATGCCACAGCCGCACATCTCGGAGGATTCAAAATGGGCCGATGGGGTAAATTTACTAAGATGGGAGTTCTATTTAAGAAGTGATGTTGCCCATAGCAACCAATCAGATTCTACTTCTCATTTATCTAGCATCTTCTAGAAGATAATACCTGGAACCTGATTGGTTGCTATGGGCAACATCACTTCTTAATATAACTCCCATCTTAGTAAATTGACCCCAAAGTATCATAACGCTCTACTTCTTGCAAACTGCACACAGTACTGCTTCTCAGTTCTCAGTACGTATTTTCTAATTTCATTTCCCTTCATTCCGCAAATGTAAGCCCAGTGGCCGCGGCCTGCGGCAAGACCTGATGCATGTGCATGTTATGTGTTTAAAGGGTTCTTGAAAAATGTATTCGTAATGTTGACCAAGAGGAAAATTAGGAAACAGGAAACTTGGGCCTGATTCAGAGATGGATGCAATGTCAAAACACAGTAAAGCGATATTTTGCTACTGCGCATGTGACAAAGCAGAACTGCGCACACGGAGCGATTGGTTAGCGCTGCCTTCGCAGAGAGGATTTTTTGTTTTGCAAGGTGAGTGACAGAGTTTGGAGCAGTAACAGGGGTTGGCTACAAAAACGCAAGCGCGTCGGGACCGTTTTCTGGCTGCGCCCTAGTGAGCCTCTGCGAATTTGTTGGCAGCTGTAGAGGCCCCAGCGTCATAGATGAGACGCTCATTCTGAGACAGCATAGGCTTGTTCAGAGGTTCAAGCTGCGACCGATGTTTCCGCTTTTGTACGTAAGCATCGGATGAGTAATTAGCATATTTTCGGAAAACCCACTGCGAACGGATCGCAGCAGTGATGGGCACTGTGTGTATGGCTTTTTATAAATACATTGTTAGAGCTGCTGTCTTGGCAAAGGGAATGGGAAAGGTAGTCTTACATACTAAAATAAGAATTCAAAATGTCATGCAATGATGCAAGGGCTGTATTGTATTATGAAGCTGGAAATATGACAATCTCACTTAACAAATAAAGACTGGTACAACTTAAATGGCTTAAAACGGACCCATTCAGAGACACAGAGCAGGTGTCACGTTTAATTAAGGGAGATATCCTACAAAATGTTAAGATTCCTTGTATATGAAATGGGACTTACAAGAAGCAGCGTAACCCTACAGACTGTTCTACAGAAGGGGGTGCCTACTTAACCCAACACCCCTTCTACGCAACTGCACTGAATAAAGCGCAGGGTGAAGCCGAGTGTCTAGCTGCCTCGTTTGTCAGCTCGCAGGCAGAAGCCACTTATAAATGTGCAGTGACTGTTCCAGGGATGAAGCCAATCAGATAGGTACTCATAGGAGGGTGTACAATTGCCTGGAGTGTATTCCCTTGTCATACATGGGACATAAGTGGGCCTTATAAAAAAAAAAAGTGTTCTGTCGGTCACTTATCTGGTTATACTGCTCGTGTGCTGGACAAATCTGGCAAATTAACAAGGGGCATTTAAAGAGTATGGAAAACGCCTTCCTCAAATATGTCCCCTTTCAATAAACACAGTGCAGGCAACAGACTGCATGTGGTTATCCCACCACCTGTTTAAAACTCCCCTTATACCATGTTAGCATAGGGATCAATCAAAACTGAAGTCATAATGGTCATAGGGTGTCCCCAATATTTGTGCTGCTGATATCATTATGAATGTTATTTTCAGTAACAAGCACCCTCAATCATTTTAAAAAGTGGACGCTCCTGTGACCGCGGCGTGTGTGTGTGGGTGTGTGCACCTGCTCCTTTATAGAAAAAAAAAAAAGAAGCCTTCACTTAATACAATTTCATTTATGTTATGGAGATTACTGAAACAAAAAAATGTGCATTGTCATAATTAATTTAAAAAATAAAAAAAAATAGACCAAGCCTCGACCGATATATACATGTTTAATCTATATTAATTATATCAATGTAAAGCAAACGCCAAAAATACTGCTATAAAGGGGGAAAGTGACTTCACCCATCAAATCACAAATAATTGTATGTTCCAAATACCAGCACTTAATTGCTCTGTTCAGAAGACTACAATGTATACCTTTAATTGTACGGGAGATGCCAAGGCTTTTATTAGCAAATGCTAAATATATGTTGCAGGAATTTAAATCATGACTCTTCCAAGATGCTACATTAAAAATAAAAGGAAGCAGCTGAGTTTTTATTGATTCGGAACACAGCATAAGAAAAAATGCTGGGCTTTTAATTTTAATTTTTTTTTTTTTTCATTTAGAACACAATGGATAGATAATCATTTCAACGTGATCAGCCAAACATCTTCACTTCTCTAAACTGTTAAAGATTTTAATTATACTGGCTTCGAAGAGCAGTGGTCTAATGAGGCAATACACTCTAGAGAATGTAAGTGGCTAAGAACTGTGAAATGAGGCTGATAGAATTTTTTTTTTTTTTTTTTTATTCACCGTGGATATTTTGCATATCAAAGAGGAGTGAATTATTGCACGACAGACCAATAACCTTCCCCGCCTTTGGGAGAACTGCATTAACAAAAGTAGTAGGTCCTCCCAAATGGCACTTTACTAAAGAGAAACACATTTAAAATAAAAAATCCTTACGGATTTGCCAATTAATAAATGGCATAAAGAGATAGAGAGCAACATTAATATATTAGGTAATACTGTATAATAATTTAGGTATTTTTTAATTTGCAAATGAAGTCAATTCAGAATTACCCACCCCCACCCCACTTTCTCTCCTTCTCCCAACTCTCCATATATTTAAAAAAATGGCAATTATATTTTGATAGATTTTGTACCAAATCAGCATTTAGCTATTAGACATATTCAATTATCACATGTCCTTTAAAATTAAACCCAGGAGACAAATGAAACAAAGAAGAGAAAAAAAAAAAAAAAAAAGGTTAGCGCGCAACCCTGTGTCCCGTTTCTGTTGAGTGTAGGCTATTATTTTCCAGCACCTTGCAAAGTGACAGTGTAGGATATATTTTTAGCAGGCGCACTTGACAGCAGTGTCTACACACTAACAATTACCTCAGAAAGGAGCTGACCCTTACTCCCCTGATTCTGCATTAAAACAATGGCACATCAAATTGTCCTCTGATGCTAATATGTTGAAGTCTCGGCGTATTTGTATGAAAACGCATGGAGCAAGGCGAGCCTATTTTGCACTGGTATTTAAGGAAATGCATCTATTAATTAGGAAAGCACTCCTTTGCAATATGAAATTGTAATATTCCTTCCGTGCTAGTAATGCCTCTCAAGTGTTTCAGGCACAAAGCCCCTAAAATTCATCGCCTAATTAATTAATTCGCAAATTAATGTGCAGGTTGTAAATTCAGCCACTCGCAAGATCATAACACCCCCCCCCCCCAACCTCCTCCAACTATCCTGCGGGAGCTGATGTCTGTGAGGGTTCTGGAGCTTCCGGGTCCTAATTTCACAGAGAGCATTAAAGAAAAAAAAAAAAAAAAAAGACAATTCCTGGTTAATGGTTCAGGTAAAACAGAGGCTGTAGCTCCCTGTAGCCACACAACTCTGTGCGTGTCTGATAAAATTGGATCTGAGTATTGTTACAGACCAGGGCAGATTAGACACGAATTCCAATGCTAAATAAAAGAGGGAAGCAGAAATTGGATAAGACATGCATGTAATGTGCGTGTCAATAACGACACCTCACAAAATAATAAAACGAAAAGCACAACAGGAAGGTGACAGAATTACTGCACTTGATGGATCTGTATAAACTGTTAATCACCGCAGAGGATTTGCAAAGAGTTTAGTGGTCTCTGCCATTTGCGCTGCTGATACGTGACGCTTCACAGCAGACATTTTTCTGACGTTTTATTAAATATTAGTCACCGGTGTCTCTTCCGCGGTGAGTTTTCAGGACAGTTCAGTTCTCTTCATTATGAAGGAAAATGCAGTCTTCGGTTTAAAAAATGTATGTTGTGGGGACAGGTGACAAATTGCTCCTTTTTCGGGAAACTCAATTTCGCAAACCTAAGTATCGCAGTCTCGTAGACAAACATAGACAACCTCCCTTTGTCCTTGTGTATCCAAACCCAGGTGGCCACGTTCAAACAAGCAGAGAGTCGATTGAATGCTCATGGAGATATCCGTTCCTAATGATTATCCCTGGCCACACAGCCTCTGTGTCTGAGATCCTCATTTGATTTAAACATCTAGATCACTAACACTGCTTAGAAACAATAAAAAAAAAAATTAAAGCGCTAACTTTAGGACATCAGGTTGAACATATGATCGTGTTTCACACGTATAGTATTACTTACTTTACAGAACAATTGTTCTTACGTGTTCATTAATCTACAAAATGCATTATGGGTGAAGGCAAATCAATACATGCATTTTCAACCATATCACCTACCGCAGTGACACGCTGCTTATTAGTTTCCACACAACTGTAATCCGTAAGACGTCGGAGAAACAAGACACTCTCTACCCTTACAACAGGCCACTAACCACGGTATCCGCAACCGAGCAACAAACCCATAATTGAAATAACTTTCACTGCTGAAAACCTGAAGACCTGTAATGACAGCATTGTGATACAGGAGGGGACTGGTTATGTTCAGACTGGAGCAGGTTGGGAACCAACCTTGTTGATCCAGTCGACACAGAGTTTTGTAGGATAAACGTGGCTGCCTGTATTCCCTTTTCCTACAGGTTGTGGGTAAATCAGCTGTGAGGCTGACTGGCGGAGGTCTATAAATCCCAGCAAACAGCCACCAAAGCTGAACATGTACCGGCACATCTAATGCATTAACCTGATGGACAAAACTAGATCTATGACCAGTTTACATGGGTGCCCAAACTGGACTTGTGCCACGGATGCTTGCCACACAGGCTGAGCGATCCCCGCATGACATCAGGACCAGTTAGCTCGGAGGCCAGTGGCGCTGGATTTTACACACATCCCAAACTTCAACGATGAGATGTTAAATCACGATTAAATGTTTTTGGGGCTTGCTCACATTTGTGATTTAAGAACACTTGGGGGTTTATTAACTAACCAGCGGGTTGACAAAGCTGCCTATCACCGTCAGACTTGTGTGTGTGTGTGTGTGTGTGTGTGTGTGTGTGTGTGTGTGTGTGTGTTTATTTAAACACTTCTCCCATATAACTTTCTAGGAAGACATTAGCAACTCAATCACAATTGTGACTCAATTTGGACTTTGAATTCACCAATAGTTCCTATGTTTGGTTTGGAAACATAGATCAGTCAGACAAACTCAACACGGTACGTTGCAATAACTAGTATCATTAACCAACAGAGCCAAAACAACTAAAGTTAACGCTACACCCTAGGAATTGTGGATAGAGACATGCAAAGGACACCTTAGGCTTTGTGGGAACGCGTTGTGTTGCCCTCGTACACAACTAGCACAGCGTTATACGTTAGGGCTTGCACATGTAACACATCAGATGAACACAGGGTTAATTCAGATTGTTTTTCAAGTAATGTAATGAACTTAAACAAGAAGAAGAAAGGAAAAAATAAAGAGAAACTCTTGGTCTGTACAAACCTTGCGCGAGAGGTTGCAGAGGGAGGGTGGGCTGCCCGGGCTGGATGGAAAGGAGGCCTTGACGTTGCAGGGTCAGGAGGTGCTGCTGCTGCAGCTGTTGCATTTGTAGAAGCTGTTGTTGAAAGGCCAACTGCTGTGTAGCCACTTGCTGCTGCGGCTGTTATAAAAGGAAACAGAGAATTAAACATGTGAGAGGTCTGCGTTCCGCACGCTGCTGTAAGATACTCAGATCAATGGGGGACTTTACATTCAAAGTGTTCTGTTTATCTAGGTTATGCTTCTGAAGAGCCTAACCTAGATGATTCTGCAATCAACGGCAAGGGAGGATTGGAAACCTTTTTGGCACTCCAGCTGTTGCCGAATCAAAGCTCCCATCGTCCTCAGATGGCTGAGGATGAGTTTCTGGCGTGCAAGGAATATGGGAGTTGTAGTTCATTACAGCTGATGGGTAAATGTGCGTACACACTAGTCGATATGCTCCCTGAGCGTTATCGTCTAGTGTGTCCCCGGCAGGGTGTGCTCAATGTCGTTCATGACATTGAGCACACCCGCTGAACGATATCATTAACGATATCGTTCAGCGCCGGGCTCTCTCCCCCATTCCATAACATGCAGCAACCTAATGACATCGTCAGGTTGGCCTGCATGTTAACCCGATGAACGATGATGATGAACGACCCGCGTCGTCGTTATCGTTCATCGTTTTTGTGTTAAAAATGGACGATAAAGTGGACGACTGAACGATAACGATATCGTTATCGTTCAGTCATAAACTTTAATCGCCCAGTGTGTATGCACCATAAGAGATTGCCGACCCTACAGATATGAATAATACCCCTATGAAACAACAGCGGACATCAGGTCACCAAGAAATTAAAGTTTCTGATTGGTCGGGAAACCAGGAAATATCTATATAAAGCCATTTGCTTACAGCCACCATGGGGAAACCTAGAGCAGCAGGTAATTGAGGGAGAATGGGTTATTAAATATTCTTGCTGTAAATGTGTAAATCATTACTACATTGCTCTTAGGATCTAATGATAGTGACAGCAACACTATTTGGGCCTGATTTAAAGGTGCACGCAAATCCCATTGAGACGGCTATTCTGTACGCAGCGGTTTGGCGAAAATATGCAAATGCCACAGCAACAGAGATATGTACGGACATATCATGTCTCTGATCCGCCACTTGTGTGTGCAAAAACGCACCCTAGGTTTGCACCATGGATCCTATGGTTGCTCAGCATGTCTGTCAGAAGTCAGCTGCCGGAGCCATCGTAACTGCGTACACACGCGCCCGGTCGCAGGCTGAGACACGCCTGCGTTTAGCTCACCACTCCCCGTTACCTCCCACAACTGCTTACTGGCTGTCAATCACTCCACTGCAGGACTCGTGTGCGGTGCGACGCAGTACAAAAATAATCGCTCAGCTTCGCAAACTTTGGCACTGCCCCTACCTCTAAATCAGGCCCTTCGTCTTTTAAAGCATAGCTACGCAAAGTAACCAAAAATATAAAATAAAATCAATGGCGGAAGTTTGTTTCAATAAAAAGTCGTTTGTTTTATTCTCTGATGTTTAAAATGAGACAAGTTTTTAATAGATTCACCGCAATCCCAAAGTACATTACATCCCCTAGTTCTTCCACGGTACGCCATGCAGTGCACTGCGCTCGCACCATGCAATCCCATGGAGTCGCGGGTGCAATCGAAGCGTGCGTTCTCATTCACGGGTGCACGATTCGCTCCATGCGTGTCGCGATTTTCCGCTCAAGCGGCAAAGTTGCAATAAGACATATCTGTATGTGAACTCAATTCAGCAAGGTCCCGCTATTCAGTAGGGGTCGCTAGCGGTCAGCCTCCACCGTCATCGGTGTTCGCCAGTCCCCTATGTGCTGGTCGGCCCCCTATAACACGCAGATATGACTAGGGAGGGAGGTCAGGTGAAATGCCCAACAATAGGAAGTCCTGGAAGCACATAGCACAGACCCCATGGCATACAATATATTATATATATATATATATATATATATATATATATATATACATACACACACACACACACACACAATATAATGATGAAAACTCTTTTAATATAACTTGAAAAAGTACAAGTGATTTCACTAACAGGAGGCCGAATCAATGGTAACCGTGTGAAAAATAACACAGCTTTAAGGAATACATAAATATTAACAATCCAGGTAATGCAATTTTGTCCTAAACCTGCTCCCTGCCAAACACCCCTTTTTCCTCCTAAAATTACCACTTCAACCAAAAAAAAACCCCTGGAACAGGTTACTATGAAATCATTAATTATATTCAGTACAGAAGACGGGGCTGCCTTCCTCCTCTGGGATTCGAACCGCCAACCTTGGAGGTGTTAAGTGAACGCGCCGCTTTTCTCAGCGCAACGCCCGAGATGCTTCTAAGTGCTCTGTTTATCACTCCTGACATAAATAAATTAGAAAAAAATCAGACCTTTGAAGAAGAAAAACTTCATCTAATATTGTTAATTAGCCATGACAAACGATGAAATAACATTGTAAATCTTTCATAGAAACAGCGACTCGATTTTAATTACACACATTCATAATTTAGCAAACAACATCTCACTCCAATAGGAGTACAACTACTCCAGGCTGAAGCCTTGGCTGTGTGTAAGTGGGGTTTCTTTCTCTCGCAGATTTCTCATTGCCTCTCTGTGTTTCGGTTCCTTTGTTCCTAGTAGACCCAAGCGAGATGTTTTCACTTGATAAATATCTTTATCGTGTTTATCATACAATGGGAGGATGAGAAAAAAAAACTTTTGTTGTCTGTAACTTCAACACATTGCACCAGAGCCTGGAATTTTTTTTATGTGGCAGCCCAAGGAAAAGGAAAAAAATACACATCGTAATAATAATGTAGATTTCCTCAGTAATTATTGGAGAGATAGTGAGATAACGGCGGTGCAGTTGTACAATAAATAGGAGGAAATTATCTAATATCCCCGATCTGCTGGGAATTATATCAAGGTGAAGATCTAATGCAGATGACAATCTGAGCGTTTATAGTGGCACTAAACCTGTAGAGGAAGGCGAATGAATTTTACCGCTAGGAACGGGATAATAGCTCTGTTTACTAATTTATATACAAATTGCAAAAGATTCTAGCACATATTTTCGAGGAAAGTTATCTAAGTATTGCCCCATTACACATGAAGTTTTTTACTAAAGTGCGAGTTTTTAGATTCTAGAAATTTCTAGCATTTATCAAGCACCTTCTAGAGGATAATAGCTAGAATCTGATTGGTTCAAGCTTGCCGACATTCTGGCTGCCTCATCGGCATAGTAGGGGAGTGACCGGACAGCGGAACCAACATTTGTGGGCGGAGCAGGGACGTGGCCATGTGACCGCGTCATTTTGGCCCCGCTACACAATGCAGAGATTATTGACATTGTGAAGCAGGGGGTGAGGCCAAAATGACACAACTCAGCATGAATCACATGGCCACCACCCCACCAAGCTGCGGGGGTTTCTCTGGTTACCGTGGGGGTGGGGGCTATGGATGCCGGGAGGCTTCCCTGCCTTTCCGGGGGGCTGGGAGCGGCACCCGATTTTCGTGAGGCTCCCGGCCGAATCGGGAGGGTAGGTAAGTACGGATTGTTTGCTATGGCCAACAATTCTGCTTGTAAAAACCACACTTTCTTGGTTGTTTAATCTAGTAGATATCCCTATCTCCAAGTACAAAAAAATCTCTGCTGAAGCATTTTATGAATGCTGCGAAAAGCAAGTGCTGCCAGTTTTCTGGAAGGCCGAGCACCCTCCCCCTCTCTCTGCTTGGTTTCAGAGGCTTGATACGTACATGGAGATGGATGATCTTGCCCTCTCTAGTCAAGACAGATATCAGGAATTTGTCTCTACCTGGTTTGCTTGGTTAGACTATAAAAAGACTTTGCCGAGTACCAGCTCCAGCTGTCGAGATATGGAGATTCAACGCAGTTCTGCTCCACCCTCCTTATATCTCCCTGTAGGCTGTAAAATTCTAGACCAACAGGGACTTTGGCCATCATTCAGAGCCGGACGCTCTGAGCAGAGCGCTCGCTCTGAATGAGGGCCGTCCTCCATAAAAATGGAGCGTCCTCCTGGACGCTCGTATAGCTGTGGGTAACCACCCACAGCTCATACGAGCGTGCAGGATGATGGTCGCGATGGTCTTGACAATCGCGACCATCGCCAGTGCGACCAGAAGCCTGTGGTCGGGGTTTTCGACCACAAGCCCTGGAGTGATTTTGGCTCCATCAGAGCCAAAATCACTCCCACTGACATCACTAGTGATGTCAGTGGGCCAGCTTCTGACGGTAGGCGTTCCCTTGGGAACGCCCCCGTCTGGGATGTCAATCAACATCGACAGCACGCCCCCTTTGATCAGACACAACGAGCGAAGGAAAGTCCTTCGCTCGTCGCGTCTCGCGCATGCGCACGACGGAGCTCCCTCCGTCGCGCGCATGCTCAGTGCACACCATCGACCCACTTGCGAGCGGACAGCCGCTCGCGAGTGGGTCTGAATCAGGCCCTTTATCCGCTTTATCAATGGCCGCCTTACTCAATTTAACAAGCCTAGCTATTCGTTGCTTGCTAATGCCCATTTTAGAAGGGTGCAAGCTATACTTAGCAATGGGGACTACTGAAGACATGCAAGTTCATATCACTAAAATGCAGGAAAGCATTCCCGTACATGTCCATGGAACCTAAAGCTTTTGGCGGCAGGAGCAGATTGCAGGCTACGGAATACAATTTTGGCATGGCAAAATGCATCTGTACAACATTATGTATAGTTGCGACATGAAGTGATACATAATGCTTGTTACTGAATTTATTATTATTTATTTATTAACAGTTTCTTATATAGCGCAGCATATTCCGTTGCGCTTTACAATTGGAACATTAATAGAACAAAACTGGGTAATAACAGACAGATATATAGGTAGGAAGGCCCTGCTCGCAAGCTTACAATCTATAGGGTAAGATAATTAGGCCCCAGCGGGGTCATGAAATAGTTTCCGAGATGAAGGTACGAGCATGGCTTTGGCAAGTTTCCTGCTTAATGTAAAGCCTTATAATCGATTGACACTTTAAATTTAGAGCCAAACTCCTGCCAGCTCATTCTTCTCTTCTCTCTTCTTTCGCATAACCCCTCCAGTGTATCAGCATAAATGTTATTAATACAAGTAGCTGGAATACATCCGTATTATCGGTCTTAACCGGGTAAAAAAGGGGCAATCTAAGACAGGGCTCGACAAATCCCGGGGGCCAGGTCGCCATGGCTACCAGATTTTGCTGCCTGGCTACCAGATTTTGCAGTGAGGGAGGAAGCAGATCCTCATCAGCTCCGGCGGAGATTCGTGCCTATAGTATTGCAGTGTTCATATCATGCACAGGAGTGCATGTGCTGAGTGTCGCCAGCGGTGACTGCTGTGCCTCTGCCCGTCCTGGCCTGCGCTGACGACTCCTCTCCATCCTGGCCTGCTCTGATCCCTGCTGTCTGTCTCAGTCTACGCTGATACCCCTGTACGTCCCGGCTGTCTACTGTCTCCTATCTCCGGCTGCATAGAGCTCTCCGGTAGTAGGGTCTATGCGTGGCCAGGGATTGCAGAGCGGCTTCAGAGGGATAGTGGTGTGACCACGAGGGGAGGGGGGTTTTGTTGTACTTTCTGGCACCATTATTTTATGTGAAATGTGGTCCGTTATTACTGGAGGGTGGGGGGTTGAGCAGTGGAGCTACGCAGAGCAGTGAGGGGGCCTCCATTTTACTGTATTTATTCAACTATGACCATTTTGTGGACTAGTATAGTGTGTATAACAGTTGCATAACACACAGAGCTGTGCTCCTCACTCACTCCTGTAATCTTTTTCTGGGGGGAACGGTGGTCTGGCTCCTACAGTTTCATCCTGGCTCCTAGATTTTAGAAAAATTTGTCAAGCACTGATCTAAGATAGTATTATGCTGGGTACACACTCACTGATATATATCTGCTGCACGTCGGCCAGTGTGTTCCAGCAATATGTCTGAACGGTGTCGTTCACAGACATAACGCATTGGCTGCGCTGTACAGCCGATGGACAGATATGTCTGCAGACCGCCCGTACACACACAGTGGCAGCAGCGGGGAGGGGACACGCCCCCGACCCGCCTCCCGGCCGTCGGGACCCGCTGCAGTATGCAGATGCTGGTTGTTCAGTGTGTATGAACGATAATTATCTGCAGATATATTGCTTAGGTGTGTACCCCAACAGGGATCAGTGACTCACTAAGACATCTTCCAGAACAGAATACTAACAACAAGCTAGTGTTCTCCAATACCCATCATGATTTAACTGGTTTCAATTTAGTGGGCAATTATTGGCCTAATTAACTGGACAAGAGATTTTCAAGGTGTTACGATGTTTCTTTTAGGCTTAGCCTTTAAGTCCACACAATTTCATATATATATGTCATTCGTTGACATACGCGCAATAGCGTGCCTATAATCGCACAGCAAAGAAATAGCACGGGCATTAATTGTAGTAATGATCCCCTACACTAGTCTTTGTGTCTGATTGCATTTGCAGGTATCTTTTTTGGTGCTACTTAATGTAGAAGACCCTGTGCAAAACACCGGAGACCTGAGGGCAAGGCCTTATACCCTCCAGTCCCAGCAACGCATGACAATGTGAAGGAGCAGCTTAATTCAGCCTCTGTGACTCACTATTGGCATGCAACATGTAATAAGATGTATGTATGACTATTAGAAAATCATGGTCATGGACGCAATATTATATATATATTTATATATATATATATATATATACACATATATATACACACACACACATATATACTAGGGATGTGCAGGCTCGGGTAGGTTTGAATTTTCCCACCAAGTTCAGATTTTTCCTGCCAAAAATCGGGTCTCAGGAAGAGGCAAAACGTCATCTTTCATTGACAATCATCATCATTCCTGGACAAAAGTCCATGGAAGATGATGTTTGTCCATGAAAGATGACGTTTTGCCTCTTTCTGCAACCCGATTTTTGACGGGAAAAATCCAAACTTGGCGGGAAAATTCGAACCTATCCGAGCCTGCACATCCCTAATATATACACAGAGATTAGCAGCAGTTTTCAGCTTTCCACACAGTGGAGAATGCATCCCAAGGTATACTGTGCAGAGACTTAATCAGGTCTAGTCTTATTCTATACAATAAATAGAAACAGAATGGGAAACTGTACAATAAAAGCATTACTTATGTTGCATTAAATACAAAATGGTGGATGGTTGTGCAAGAATTACATTGAACTCAGTAGTGCACATTCAGAGCAGTATCTGATCACTTCAGCACAATTAAGCCTGTCCCTAAAGTTCCCACACACAGACACAACCTGAGCTTCAAGCCGATGGATCCTTGTTCAAGTTGTCTAATCAGGAGATCCAGCTATTTGGACTAAAATGCCAGATTCTACTGGATGGGCATCATAGAGATCTCAGTCAGGTGTCGATGAGGAGCGACTCTTTTTCAGCATCTATAAAAGTGCAATTCGGTGCCAGTGAGGTCTAACATTTATTTGCCAACAGATATGATATGTGCAGGGGAACCTGCAGTTCAGAGCTCGGACATTCACACTAGCAAAGGCTGATGGGATTTAATTATGTCACACTCTTCTCTAACCACTTTTGTTTACTTTCATTATTTGCACCTAAATCGTCTAAAGTACTTCGTTGAGCATGAAAATATACGTGTAGAGGGATTCATGAAAAGAGTAATGTTATAGGACATCATATAGGCACTAGGGGCAATTTAAGAAATGGGGGCCCATGTGCAAATGCTCTGGCACAGTGCTAGTATCTACTAGCCAGCACCATCAAGGCATTGCCGGAAAGATGGCTTAGTCGGCAGGAAGTAAGGTAGTGACCAATACTAAATTTTATTGCCAATTATATTATAGCGATTATGAGGTAACTTTGTGGTGCCGATTCTGAATTTGACATCGGTTTTGCTAGATTGCCTCTAATTGTTGATACACGAATGAGAAACAAGAAAAACACAACAGACAACTGTCAACTGACAGCTGGTTGGGTGGCCGATCACTTATATATACGTAGGGGGAATATTCGAGAATGATCACCACGTGAATACCAAGAGTATCACCATGTCTCACCTTCTAGAATGATCTAATAGATTCCCATATGCACGCGTTAAGGTTGAAGTTCCCTATTACTTAAGGGTATCCATTATCTCAAGAACTAGAGCCAATTAGAAAAAAAAAAAAAAAACTTTCATTTTTGAATTCAGCAATCCCAAAATACCCTAAATTCGTTTCAAATATCCTTGGCAACTAAACCTTTTTTCCTTTTGTTGGGCTGTGTTATAGATATGTCACTGATTGTCACTTGCTATTGTTTGCCACTAAGTGGAGAGACCTGAACCTTGGTTACCAAGAGTGTGCCAAAAAAAAATCAAACAAAAAAACAACAACTCTTAATCTCAATACTTCAGACTATTATCATTTAAGATTACAAAAAGTTTAAATATAACCACTCCCAATCCTCAATAAAAAAAACTCCACACCTCTATAGCAGAACACCTAGGGTCTGGTGCCCATCGAGGAACCTACGATTTGGTTTATACTCCTAGACGGAACCTCGGCCATGGCTCAATTCTCCAGCAGCGGATCGCTGGGTACACATATTGTTTAATGTGTAGCCAGCTTTACAGTTAGACCCTTACTATGGGTGGTCCTCTCCTTTATCATAATATTAGATAAAATAATGCATCAATCACAAGCCTGCCAAACGCACACCTGTCATCATGTTTAGGGGTCAGGACATCTTGGACTTGTCTATTCCTGAGATCAGCGATCAGGTGCCGCGGTGCGCAACTGCGCAATTAAGGTTCTGGCTACAGACTGCAAGCTACCCAGCAGGTCCCTCTGTCCTCTCTGTCTGCCTGTTATTACCCAGCCTTGTTTCATTACTGTTTTGTTCCCAATTGTAAAGCGCAGTGAAGTATGCTGGTGCTATATAAATAAAAGTGTTAATAAGTAAATATAGGGTCTCGCAACTAAAATATGCAAAAACATTGGAGACACGTGCAAAATACTAACATTTTACAAGTACTTTCAAAAGTTCTCTCTCTTCTATAGTTAATAGCAGCTTTCCACATTACAGAAAGGCAGGATATAAAAGAATACAGGACGCATTGTCCATGAAAGAGTTTAGAAGAATCTATGTTGCCAAACTGTGCTCCCCACCCAGTTACTAAACACAGGATACAAGTCATTATGTTTACTTCTCACAATTGAACGCTCACAAAAAAGGTCTTTGCTGGGCGCTGTTGACAGGTCAGTAGCCAGTGTTAAAATACTGAAATATCCTGATAAAACTTGCTGTTTTGTTCCCCTCCCTTAAGCGCCTGTCAAAGGTCTGTTTTCCTTTCTTGGGTGACTCCCTACTGCCTAACATAAACTGTCATAACGCAATAGGACTCGCTGCCGAGTTATTCATCGCTACTTGATAAAGCAAAGTTGGATGATTTGCATTCTTCACCGGACACTAAGGGGGCGATTCATCTAGCTGCGAGGTTCTGTAGTACCCTTGCGCATGACGGGTAATGAACGTGACATAAAACATGCTTAAATTGCTCATTTCTGCAAGCACCCCTTGAGAAATTAGCAATTTTAGCGATACTGTAATTGTCGTCATTGTGTAGAAACATGAGGCTGCTACAGAAACTCGCGGTAAACTGAATGGCCCCTGTGTTTTCTTGACACACCTCAGGAATGTAAAATTGGCGTTTAACCTAAATTATTTTTGAATTAAAAAAAAAAAGAAAAAAATTTTGTTTTACCAAATTGACTCTCTTGTATCAAGTCACTGCCATTTTCCAAGTGAGTGGAGTTATTGTGCATACACACGGGACGATCGTCAACGATATCATTGAACGATGTCCCGGGTGTGCTGGATGATCGATATCGATCATCCAGCACACCGCCAACCCACCAACGACGGCCAACGACCCGCGATCAACGATCGCAGCTCCCTATAGTAACCTGGCTGATATCAACCAGGTTGGCTGGCATGCACGGGCGATGGACGATACCGTCCATACCTGCTCGCGCATCGCAGGTCGTTGGGCACCGAAAAATGCACAATATGAACGAAATGATCTATATCATTATATCGTCCATTTTAATCGTACCGTGTGTACGCACCATCACACTCACAGAGTTCTAAACCTAACCCCCATCCCTAGCGCCTAACCCTAACTCTCCCCCTAGTGCCTAACCCCCCCCTAACCCCGCTACTTACCGCTAGGATGTCGGCGGTCGAGATGCCGTTGCCGGTATTGTGACTGGTGTCTGGTTTCCAGCGCTGGCATTCTGAGCGCTGGCATCCCGCATGCCAGGATTATAACAACAGCCCATACGCATGGGCAGACTAACCTTAGCGCATGTGCACGACTCCGCAGCTCGTCGCTGGCAGCGCTAGGCAGCCAACAACAGCGCAGAAGCTGCTACCGAGGAGCGGGATGTTGCTGGACCTCGCCGGAGGGGTAAATAATGTTAAATACCAACAGCATATTCATTAGTATCACTGTGATAGTAAACTAAATATCCCGCTGGTATTAAAGTTCGTTGCTGAATAGGGCCCTTACTTTCTATTGCTCATCACTGTAAGCACAAAACACTTGGGAATACGCTGTTATGTAATGGTCTCCATCTGGTATTCCTGAGTCCTAGCAACATAGGAAAAGGGGTTTATAACCGAGTACTGCAAACCATAGGTGTCGGAGGATGCCCATAAACCTCTGCCTGTCACTGGACGGTTTTTGAGAAGCATGTTACACGCAGCAAACATCAGGTTCATAAGTTTACATGATGTGACTGCTCTATAGGAATGGCCATTGGGAGTGGGAGTGTGAATATCAACTCTCATTGAAAGCATCATGTCATGTTTCTCATTTACATTGTACTTTCAATGATCAATAAACTTTTAAATGTTTGCACTTATAAAGCATTTGAAGTTCCCTCTTGCTACGGCTGCCGAATTGCTGTCCAGCCCCGGCTCCTCCAATATTACATGAGCCCTACACTATCGCTATAAATCAGGACCGCACGATATTATATAAGAGTGTACAGACACAGTGCCTGATTCAGAGCCGCTCGTTTGCGGACGCTCGTTCGTTCCGAGCGATGTTCGCACATCTGCGCCTGCGTATGGGTTGTAATGCGCATGCGCCAACCAGTCAGTGCGGTCGGAAATCGTGTGCTCGCAAAATAGCGAGTGCCTGCTAATTTGAGGTACAGGATGAGGCGTTTGTGGGTGGTAACAGGGGAAGGTGCTTGAAAACGGGGAGTGGAGATCCGAACGCAGGCGTGCCAAACGGTCAAAACGGGCGTTTTAAGGTTGTGCATAATTAACAAAGCAGCGTCATCGACCACGTCACTTGGTTGTCTTTTAGTCTGAACTGCTCGCATGATTGCGGTAGGAAAATGCTACCACAAGAATAGCGAGCAGTTCATACGCCGTTCGATGTACTCGATTAATCTAATAAATAGCGGAGATGACGTATGATGCGAGCGGCCAGGTGGCGTCTTTACAAAATAGCGAGCGCATGTTTCGTTCGCTCGTTCAGACATAGAGGCGTCAACAGACCGCAAAGAGCGAGTGCTTAATTTAAATAGCCAGCCCCTTTTTCAGAACGACCGTCCGCAAATAGCGTCCGGCTCTGAATCAGGCCCACAGATTCGTGGTTGTACAGATGTGTCGGATCTGGCTCGTTAGTATACTGTTAATTAGCAGCACCTGCTGTTTATCAATGGGAGGAGACTTTTTAGAGTGCGGCTAAGAAAGAGGATTACTGCAGTGATTTCACACAGTTATCTGAAATGACGGCTGCGTTTTACATGAGAAAACATGACACTTGGTGTTATTTTAACATTGAGTCATGTAAAAAGGAAACAGCCTAATAGAGAGGTTATTCCCCTACACACTAGGGAATGAATGTGTCGCTACTGGGAGGGGCACTTTCCTGTCTATTTTGGCCAAGTTGAATTGATTTTGTCTATGATATTGTGCTGAAACTTCTAACAAATGGATGTCTGCTTCCCTCCATCGAAAGTAACTATACATATTCTAGTATAATGCACCTGGTGGGGGGGATGGGCTCCTCTCTGTCCCCCACAGTGGGAGTTAGTACAGAGGTGTCCTTATACATCTTTGCTGCAGTCGCGCTAAAAAGCCCCTCGCAGCGCGCCAGGTCTCATGAGGCTCTGCTAGCGCCGGACGTTTTTATTTTACCAAAAGTGCGTATAAGTGCATCTAAACCGCAATGTGATGCGACTAGGACGCACCAGCAGACTGTGCTGATAAATTTGAAATGCGACACTTGTACGTCTGTGTGCGACTGAGTCTCTGAAACTGTATACGATGTGCTACAATGCAGCGGACGCAGCTTTTTTCATTTCAATTTCCGCTGTGGTTCATATACAGACCCAGATGCACACAGATATACAAGCGTCGCATATCGCATTAATCAGAACAGTCTGCCGGTGCGTCTTAGTAATTTTGCCTGATGCTAGCAGAGGAGCGCGGGACCTGGCGGCTCACTCACTCCAGGCAAGTCGCGGTGAGTGGCGTATTGATAATTTCGTCGGGGGTGTACTACCCATAGGTGATTGTACAGATCTGAACGCAAGTAAATTATGCGGATGCTTCGGAGCTGAGTGTGCGCAACCACAGGTGATGCTGACCTAAATGTAACTTCTAATCAATTACTTAAATTGCAGAGACGCAACAGAAAGAAATTCTTTGGGGGGCACTTATATTTGTATTTGTGTACATTTAAAACATAACTTTTATTATTGTACCTCTAAAAACCATGGCGATATGTATTATACATAAACATGTATGAAACCATAATGGCGTCTTTGATAGACTCGGTATGACATACCACCGGACCTAACCCCGGCGGATGAAATATCAACGCCGGAAGGCCGGCAGATGAAGATCCCGACAGCGCCTAGTAAGTATCCTAACCATCCCCTCTCCCCCCCCCCCCCTAACCTCTCCCCCTGGTGCCTAACCCTAACCTCCCCCCAGGGGTGTCTAAACCTAAGCCCCCCCCATCCCCGCTCCCTAAACCTAAAACCTAACCCTAAAGCTAACCCTCCCAGGGGGTTGCCTAGCCCTAACCTTCCCCCAGGGGGTGCCTGACCCTAACCCCCATTCCCCTAGCCTAATCCTAACCCTCCCGCGGGGAGGGGGTGCCTAACCCTAAGTCCCGAAACCTAACCCCTACGTTCAGTATGCTGGGCGTCGGGATTTCGGCGTGGGGCTGATGATAGGCGTCAGTATTTAGACGCCTATCTTGTGATTTCACTGCCGGGAAGCTAGCGGTCGATATTTCGACCACTGGCTTCCTGACTACATACCGTCTTCGATATATAGTCTATGTCTTCTTTCATATAGTTTAGAATTATAAGGAATAAGTGTAATATATCCTCTGATAATGGAGAATGGGCCTGATTCAGCAGTATGTGCATTGCTGAACGCAGATTCCCGATGGTTATGACTCTGTGCAGGCGCCTGACCCGTACAGTATGGGTCCTCCGTGATCGCACACAGAGCGGCAGCAGACTGTCGGTGATTGACAGTCTGCTGCCGCTTGTGGGCGAGGGGGGGGGGGGGGCAGCGACGTTTCTTTGTTGTAATTATGGAGGCCGGCTTGAGTGACCCCATGTGTCACTTAGCTGGCCGATGTAATCGCTGATTATCCGATGCAGTGTCCTGGGACGCAGCTCAGATAAGTAATGCATGCAGGAGACATGACGCCTCCTGCTGCAGTACTATAGTTGCAAAGCTGCTTGCGTGCAGCTTTGCAATTCCGCCCTGTGCTGGATCAGGCCCTATGTAAATAGTATGTCTTCAGCGAAATGTTTACTTGCCCTTTAAAAGTAAATTTGATCCTCCTATCTCTAAACATAAATTAAGAGGCATAAATAGGATTTCCCCTCTTCTGAAATAAACGGGTATAGGTCCAATTGTCAAAGCTACAAGGCACAGGTATTGCCAACATAAATATACATTTGCAGTTACATCAAAAAAGTGCATCACATCAATATTCAATCATTGTACAAGCTTACACTCTTACAATATACTGAAGCCACACAGTATTTTCTATAACTGCTTGAGTACAGAGGGGTCAGAATAAATCTTAAAGAATTGTGCGGATGGAACAGATCATAACAGAATTTGGAGTCTGGGCTGTGTAAAAAATTAATCCGTACTGTGTCATAGAGAGAGTTTAAGAGGTAAAGTTAACACACATAACATAACCGTTAGTCGAACCTCCACTTGCAGCTGAGTGGGTATAACTAGGCAGTAACGGGGGTGTTTGCATCATAATGAATCTAATTAGCATTGCTGCCTCACAGCACTCAGGTCAGGAGTTCGGCTCTTAACCAGTGACCTGTTGGTGTGGAGTTTGTATGTTCTCCCCATGGGTTTCCACCTCCAGTTTCTTCCCACACGCCACAAAACGTACTGGTAGGTTACTTGGCATCTGATAAAAATGACGTGTGTGCGTGTTTATGTGACAAGCAAAATAGATTGTAAGCCGCACTGGGGCAAGGAGTGATGTGAATGGCCAATTATTATCTGTGAAGCGCTGCGGAATAAGTGTGCGCTATTTAAATGACTGGAAAATAGATAATCGGCTAAGTTTAGCGAGGGTGTGTCGAGGGCATGCCAACGGAATCGCAGGGTACGGAGAAGCGGTGCGGAAGTGTAGATACCCCTGTTTTCAGACTCTTGGAACAGGGACAGGGCTGGCGCTCACTGATAATGACGGCTTTAAACCACGCGGACAGATGGGGGCAGGTGCGGCTGCATAGATGCGCATGAATCTGCACGCGGGCACATGCCTGAATTCAGCCCCGTGCTCGCAATTAACGCCCCAGATCCTCCATCCTTGAACTTTCCCCGGGTCTGGCAACACGTGAGCTGGCACATACACAAACAGGATAAAAAAAAAGTAGGCAGAGAGAGTAAAATGTCAACTACGCAAGGGGTTAATCTGAAGTGTCGGGTGAATTCCCCGCTAACTCTTACGGATGACAGAGGCAGGCCGTGGGTTGTTTTTTTTTTTTTTTGCACTGTGACTCTTCAAATATGGAGTTAAAATTTCCTTAAAAAAGAAAAAAACTACAAATTTTGATGCCTTTGAAAAGAAAACGGCACAAAATAACAACAGGGGGCGAGAGCTCGGCAGCCACAGGGGAGCAGATCCATAATTCTCATTCTCCCTTTTGAAGGCTGTTAGAAATCGGATTCAAGAAGAAAAAAAAAGAGAGAGAGGCAGTAGGAGAGCATCTCTCTGGAGGGTACAGCCACTTCCTGTGATCAAGGATAATCTGCTTCCAAAGTTGGTTCTTACCAATTCTGTTGATCAATTGCGGCTCCCTCATCTTCCTCTCCCCCCCCCCCCTCTCTGTTTACATCTAATGTGACTCAATGACAGGCAGTGTCTCAGCGCTGAAACAGAACTGTCATGTTGATTTATGGAGGCGTCAAACCACGACTTGTCCAAACTGAGGCTTGCAGTTCATTAATTACTGAGTTGTGACTTTGAAGTCAGCTCTCAGACTCTGGTTTTTAACATTTGGCTTAATTTGTATGCTCTTGAATGTGGATCTCTAAGGAGGGGGGGGGGGGGAAAAAAACCCTGAAATTCCCTTCTTGTCTTTGAACTTCTTTTGACCGCACAATAATCATTCCTTTGTCCGGAGTGATGCCTGCATCCCAGAGTCATTAACGCACATTGAATTGCTACTGATGAATAAGCCCTACTGAATTAAAGAAACAGCCAGCAAAACAAAGCTAAGAGCATTTTGCGCCGCGATATCTCACAATTACATGCATTTCTCCTCTGGTGCCATTTCCATTTTAATTACTGTTAGCCCGTTAGATTTACATTTTAGACACTTTTTAATCTGTTTCCTTTTTCTTTAGGACTGAAGTGCTCCTTGTAATGAAAACGGACGGGCGGAGGCACAATGTATGTGTCCGACTTAATATAACAAACTATCCCCCCCCCCCCCACCTTTGCTGGCTTCGTGCCCTGTCTTGTAGTGTGCCCAGCAATGTTTACTACACCAAGCGAAACATCATCTATGAGCTGGCAATAAGAAATGGGCTTTGTATTACAAACACCAGAGGCTTGTGATGAAAGATTATAATGCATACATTTCATTTAAAAAAAACAAAAACATTTATTTAAATAGACTTTTGTATTTTTTTCAGTAGGGTGGGGAATGAATTACTAGTTACACATCCCACTTACTGTGCCAGGAAAACATTACAAAAGGGGCACTAATATAAAATCTGATCCATACTTGCCTACCCTCCCAGAAGTCGCGGTAGGCTCACGACTTTTGGGTAAACATATATCATTGATACACCAAATAGCTCTACAGGCATTTTCATATTTGCCTTAGACATCCAGTCTGTGCCTTCACAGCAGCAAACTCTTTGTAACTGTGAATGACTGATAACAGTGGACAACAGCTTACACTGATGAGCCCGTTGTTTTGTTAGTTTGCTGTATTATTAAATCTGTATCCAATCTTGACAGATCTGGACATAAAGGGGTCCATACATCTATGTCTCAGATTCCCCGTTCTGCCAATTCGACCAGACCCGCAGATCGGCGGTCATCGATGATCGGCGATCTGTTGAAGGATCGGGGAAATTCAACATGTAAAACATCCCCGACTCGGCGATGCCGATCAGATTCGGTTCGGGATCAGGGAATAATATGAGATATGGTAAGAACTTACCCTTGTTATCTCTATTTCTACGAAGTCCATTGGGTTCCACAGGATACCTTGGGGTATAGGTGTGACGTCAGTCGCAGGGCACCAAAGAGTTAAGCTTTCAGCCTCCCAGGATGCACTAGGTCCCCCTCCTATACCCCGCCCCCGGGCCAAGGCACCTCAGTTAGTTACCAAGCCATAGGCCGGAGGAGGAGAAGGAAGAGAGAGAACAAAGATCTGGACACATACAAGAATCACATTCTCACCAGAGGGAGACGGAAAACCGGTGACCAGAGCAAAGCCCATCTGCAGCACAGGTGCGACAGGGCGGGAGTCCTGTGGAACCCTATGGACTTCGTAGAAATAGAGATAACAAGGGTAAGTTCTTACCATATCTCATATTTTCTACTTCAGGGTCCATAGGGTATCCACAGGATACCTTGGGGATGTCCCAAAGCAGTATCCTTTAAGGGTGGGGACGCTCCTGTGCAGAAAGGAGAATCCGCCGCCCGAAGGAAGCATCCTGAGAGGCGAAGGTGTCAAACCTGTAATACCTCACGAAGGTATGGACAGAAGACCACGTAGCAGCCTTGCAGATCTGAACTGCCGAGGCACCACGTCGAGCTGCCCACGAAGGACCCACAGACCTAGTGGAATGAGCCTTCAGAGAAGGAGGGACCGGTAGGCCTTCATGAAGATAAGCTTCAGAAATAGCCATACGGATCCAGGCTGCCAAAGTTTGCTTTGAAGCAGGCCAACCCTTTTTACAGAAGCCATAGAGGACAACAAAGCGTCCGACTTCCTAAACAAAGAAGTGCGGTCAACATAAGTCCTTAAGGCCCGCACAACATCCAAAGAGGCCTCACCCACGGAAAGACCCGGTGAGTTAAAGGCCGGAACAACTATTTCCTCGTTAACATGAAACTGGGAAACAACTTTGGGAAGAAACTCGGGCCGAGTGCGGAGCACTGCCCTGTTCCCATGAAAAACCAAGAAAGGGGGTCTACAAGAAAGAGCCCCTAACTCAGAAACACGTCTGGCTGAAGCAACGGCCAGAAGGAAAACAGTCTTAGCTGTTAGCCATTTAATATCCACTGAGCCCAGTGGTTCAAACGGCGGTCCTTGGAGAGCCCTCAGGACCACAGCCAAATCCCAAGGCGCCACAGGTGGAACAAAGGGCGGCTGAATACGGAGAACACCTTGCATAAAGGTGCGCACATCCGGGATTGTAGCAATCCTACGGTGAAACCAGACAGATAGGGCCGAAACCTGTACCTTCAAAGAAGCAAGGCGAAGCCCATGATCTAGTCCCGCTTGCAGGAAGGCGAGAATCCGAGACAGACGAAACTCCCGCGGTGCATAACCTCTCGGTCGACACCACTGGAAGAACGTATGCCACACGCGATGGTATATCCTCGCGGAAGACGGTTTCCGAGCTCGTAACATGGTACGCACCACAGAGCTGGAAAACCCCCAGGACCTCAGCATGGCCGTCTCAACAGCCACGCCGCCAAAGACAGCCGAGTCAGGTCCGGGTGAAGACAAGGACCCTGAGACAGAAGGTCCGGTCGTAACGGCAACCGCAGAGGACTGTCCACGGACAGACCCTGAAGGTCTGAGAACCAGTGCCGTCTGGGCCACGCGGGAGCTATCAACAGGAGCGTCCCTCCTTCCTGTTTGAATTTCCGGATTACCCGTGGAAGAAGGGAGACCGGAGGGAACAGGTATGCGAACCGGAACGTCCACCGGACGGACATAGCATCCACCAGAGACGCCCCTTCGTCTCTTGTGCGAGACCCGTACACCGGCAACTTGTTGTTGTGCCGGGACGCCATGAGGTCGATTTCTGGAAGACCCCACCTGTCCACCAGTAGTTGAAAAACGTCCGGGTGCAGGGACCATTCCCCTGGATGAACGTCCTGGCGACTTAGAAAGTCCGCCTCCCAATTTAGCACTCCCGGGATGAAGACCGCTGATATGGCCGGAAGATTGCGCTCCGCCCAAACCAGGATCCGAGAGACCTCTACGAGAGCCGCCCGACTGCGAGTTCCTCCTTGCCTGTTTATGTAGGCCACGGTGGTAGCATTGTCCGACTGGACCTGCACCGGGTGACCCTGGAGAAACCGCTGTGCCTGCAGGAGAGCATTGAAGACCGCACGGAGTTCCAAGATATTTATTGGAAGCTCCGCTTCTGTCGGTGTCCACCTGCCCTGGAACAAGTGTGGACCCGAAACTGCTCCCCAGCCCCGAAGACTGGCGTCCGTTGTCAACAGGACCCAATTTGGAACCCAGAACGGACGTCCCTTGTTGAGGTGGGTCGTCTTTAACCACCACGCAAGGGACAGGCGAACCTCCGGGGTGAGCACAATCGTCTGGAACTTCAGAGACTGAGGCAGCCCGTTCCACTTGGACAGGATCAGGTGCTGCAGAGGTCTGGAGTGAAACTGGGCGTATTCCACCATGTCGAACACCGACACCATGGAGCCCAGTAACCTCATCGCCGAGTGTAAGGACACCCGGCGGCTGTGCAGACAACTGCGCACCCTTGACTGTAAAGCAGAGATCTTGTCCTCCGTCACGAAGATCCTTTGCTGTCCCGAGTCCAATAAGGCTCCAAGATGCAGAATCCTCCGAGACGGGATTAGAGTGGACTTCTGCCAGTTGATTAGCCAGCCGTGCCGTTGCAGCAGTGCAATGGTCAGGTCCAAGTGGTGTAACAGGAGCTCTGGAGATCCTGCCACCAATAACAGGTCGTCCAAGTACGGCAACATGCGGACTCCTTGCAGCCGCAGAGAAGCCGCCATGACCACCATAGCGTCCTGTATGTCCAATGACACCATGTAGTCCCCAGGTTCCAGCGCCAGAATGATGGACCGTAGGGTCTCCATCCGAAACTTCGGGACCCGCAAAGACTTGTTGAGTGCTTTGAGGTTGAGAATCGGACGATATGACCCATTGGGTTTCTGTACCAAAAATAGATTTGAATAGAAACCCTGGCCCCTCTGGGAGAATGGAACAGGCACTATAACTCCAGCCTGGAGCATAGTGTGCAATACCTTCCGCAGCTCCGTAGCCTTGTTCCGGTCTGATGGTAGACCCGTGGTGAAGAATCGAGCCGGGGGTCTGTGCCGGAAGGAGAGGGCGTACCCGTGAGAGACCACCTCCAGAACCCAAGTGTCTGTCGTAGTGAACGACCAACACCGGGAGAACTGCAGCAGGCGGCCTCCCACCCTGGGATCCCCCAAGGGGAGACCCGGACCGTCAGGCCGCAGGCTTGTCATCTGGCTTGGGGGCCGGACGTCTGGTACTCCATGCCTGTTTCCGGGGCTTGACCGATTTCTTAGGGCCAGCCTGTCGAGGAAACGACTGTGGTTTGGGCCTGCCCTGGGCCCTAGATGACCGAAAGGACGATGGTCCAGAACCAGAAGGAGCAGCGGCCGACGGGAGACAAGCAGATTTGGCTGCCGCCAGCGTGGCCACAATCTTATCCAGATCCGGACCGAAGAGAACTTCTCCGGTAAACGGCAACGCTTCCAGACCTTTCTTGGATCTGCGTCCGCCTTCCAGGATCGCAGCCACAAGGTGCGACGAGCAGCTACCGCTGCTGAAGAAATTCTAGACACCAGAGTACTAATGTCTAGAGCCGCCTCGTTGATGTAGGTGGCCGAATCACGGAGATTGCCAATCAACTCCGCCTGTTCGGCCGGACAGTCGGATTCAAAAGAAGCCTCTAATGAATCCGCCCAGCGCTCCATCGCTCTGGCAACCCAGCAAATGGCCATAGCCGGCCGTGCTGCCCCCCCTGCAAGGGAATAAGCGGACTTCAGGCAGATTTCTACCTTGCGGTCCGTAGCATCCTTAAAGGAGGACATGGATGGCATCGGCAATGTGGCACTACGGACAAGACGGGTCACGTGAGAATCCACCTGTGGAGGGGATTCACACTTAGCAAAATAATTATCCGCGAACGGATAAGCCACCGCCAGGCGTCTCTGCGGCTGGTATCTTTTGCCAGGTTGTTTCCACGCCTCCTCTAAATGGTCCACCAACTGACCCGAAAGAGGAAAGACTGTGGCATCGCCCTTCACATCTTTGAAAAAGGCATACTTAGATTTAGCCGCTGGGGGAACTTCGTCCTCAATCACCAAGGCTGTGCGGACCGCCCGAATAAGTCCAGGAATATATACTTTGGACTTAGCATCAGCGTCCTTAGTATGGAAAGGTTCCTGATCGTAAGGATCCAGAATCTCCCCATCATCAGACGTCCCTTCGTCATCCTCATAAGGAGCGGACAGAGACGCCACCGGCCTTTTATGAGGCCGCATCACAGACTCCCCTTGCAACACATCCGACAAGTGCTGTACAGAACTCGTCAGGGAGTTAACCCACGCTGGCTCCTGAGAACCCGGGAGCGGGGAAATAGGGAGACTGTGGGGTACCACCAATTGTCGTGGGAACCCCTGCATGGGTGACGACACCACAGACTGCTGGGACAAACCCATCGGAGTAAACGCGGGCTGCGGAGCTAACTGGCCCACTAAAGCTGTTAACGCCTGAGCGAAACAAGCCCAGGGCAGCTCCTGTACCGGTGCTGTAACCGTAATAGGCCGCGCCATGGACAAACACTGCCGGCAAAGGCCCTCCGCGCTACCCTCCCCCTCCGCTAACGGTACTTTGCACGTGATACACTGTAGCCGGAGGGGAAAATCACTTTCAGACATGATGGCACCACGTATGTGACCTCTCTCACCAATTAAGTATTAAATAGGCGAGAGACCACCCTGCAGCACCGCACCGCAAGGGCCTTAGCAGAAAGAACAGGGACAGTAATAAAGCTGACAGTTTAGAGAAGAAAAGTTACAGGCAGCGCTAGCACAGTCACATACAATGCAGATAAATAACAATTCCTGCACTAACAGCGCTGATCACTCAACTACACAGACACAGGGCCTGGTAGGACACAGCGCTGCATACACAGACCTGAGCCACAGCGGAGGAGAGGTATGCGGGGGGACCCAGACCACGATGCTTCCTTCCAGACTTCCAGCAGCGTTCACCATGCGTTGCAGAGAAGATGGCCGCCGAGGAGCAGAGAGAAGCTGGCCTGGGGGAGGAGCGCTGACACAGGACCAGTCAGCACAGTGCAGAGAGGGCTGTGTGCAGCGGGGGAGGCGCCGGCTGTGAGACAGGGAAGGCGCGCTCCCCTGGCATGCATTTAACCCCTGGGACGCTGCAGCGCTACCGCTCTGCTGCGGTCCGCTGTCCCAGGGGGTAGTGGAAGCGCAGGTTGGTCGCCTGGCTCCACGCTGCAGCCAGTCCCCAGGGAGCCCCCTGCCTGGGGACTTAGGACCATGTGATCAGCGGGGACCCACCGCGGGACCCCGCTGCTTACCTCTGTCCCCCTTGAATCCGGCCATGGTCCGGAGCATCTGGGGTCACCGCTAGCTGTGACCCCAGACGCCCACCAGCATCCCCAGATCAGTACCGGCGTTCTGGTACCGGCGGGGTGTAGGGAAGACAGCATGGACGTCAGGACTGACTGTCCATGCTGTTCATCCAGATGTGCAGCCACAGCTGCATGAAGAAAAAGCTTCAGGGGCTCTTCTAGCCCCCACTCCAACAGGTGCACCCGACTCCGGCCGGGCACCAAACTAAACTGAGGTGCCTTGGCCCGGGGGCGGGGTATAGGAGGGGGACCTAGTGCATCCTGGGAGGCTGAAAGCTTAACTCTTTGGTGCCCTGCGACTGACGTCACACCTATACCCCAAGGTATCCTGTGGATACCCTATGGACCCTGAAGTAGAAATAGATTTTTCAAAATGTTGAATTTCCTGGGATGTAGTTACAGTATGTGACCGGCGGCCGCAAGGTCGCCGGCCACAATCCCGATGGCAGAATGCCGGCTAGGGATTCAAGACAGGCATCGAGATACCGACGCCTGGTATAATCTCGATGCCGGAACCCCTACCAACGCCATCCCGATCATCGCTGATGGGGTAAGTTATCACTTAGCCCGGGGATGGGGGGGTTAGGTTTAGGGCACCCCGGGGGGGACTTAGGGGGGAGGTTAGGGTCAGGCACCCCCCCCCGCGAGGGTTAGATTTAGGGTGCGGGCGGGGCCGGGGGGGTTAGGTTCAGGCGCTAAAGGGGGAGGTTAGGGTTAGGCACTAGGGGGGGGTGGGAGGTTAGGGTTAGGCACCCCTAAGGGAGGGTTAGGTTTAGGAGGGAGGAGAGGGGAGGGTTAGGGTTACTTACCTGTGCTGTCGGGATTCCGCCCCGCCGGGTTAGCCTTGTCGGGATTTGAACCGCCGGCATAACAACCCCATTCCGAATTTCCTGACCCCAGCAGAATGGGGAATTGCGGCAATCAGTCGCAGATGTATTAGCCCCATTAGACAAAGTCAATCTGGCTGACCAATAATCTGGTTGATCAAATTTATTATTGGTTTCCAGATATAGAACGATGTCTCGATCACAACGGTAACTGGTCAGCACTAGTTAGGTAGTCAGATTTCTGTCTCATCAAAAGGTGGGCTTAACTAATGGTAAAGGGAATCCAGCCTATCAAATCACTAGGACCAAAGTGACATCATTGAGGAATGATGCTGTAATGTCATTAGTTTGTGATTTTTGTTTTTTTCTTATTATATTGGATAAATTAAAATGTTAGATGGAGTCCGGTACATTATGTCGACAGTATAATGTTGTCATGGTGGACTTATCATGTTCAGCATGTCGACACTGACAAAATGTCGGGAAGCAATATTTAATCTATCCCTAATGTTGACATTCTGTCCATGGCAACATTTTAACCATGTTGCCATCATAATATCGATATTCTGGTGTTGCCATCATGACTGCATGTTAGATTTACTATCCCATTTGCCAAACATTGCCGGCCACTGGTTACCTGAAACTGTCCACATGGCACATCATTCCCTGCACAATTTAGGGGTTCCATACAAAAGGTTGACAATTAAAAGGTCGACAATGCTTTGGTCGACATAGGTCAACATGACAAAAAGGACGACAGAACAGGTTGACAGATTCAAAAGGTCGACATGTAAATTGTCGACACTTTTTTTGTTTTGGGGTTAAGCATTTACCAGAGGGTTAGGAACTAGGAAGGACAGTTAGGGTTAGGCACTTTCAACAACGGTTAGGGTTTATTAAGGGGGATGGTTATGGTTAAGCACCAAGAGGATGGTTAAGGGGAGTATCCACTTAGCGATTTAACCAAGCGATTGCATGAGAACGACGTCGTTATCGTGCAATCGCTTGCAAATCGCGCATGCATCGGGCATGTTTTGGTCGGAAGCGACCAGCGATGTGCGTGCCCGCTGGTCGCTTACGACATCGCCCGTACATGCTGGTCAACCTGACTATCCCGTCAGGTTCGGCATGTGCGGGGATGAGGGATGTGCCTGCACAGAACGAGTGAACGTTCAGTCTAGGCACATCACTAGACATACAAACGAGAGCACGACTGCAATGTCGCAATCGTGCTCTCGTTTGTATATCTATAAGTGGATACCCGCCTTTCGGGGGAAAAAAAAATATGTGTCAACCTTTTGTACCCGTCGACCTTCTGTATTGTCTAACGCGTGCCATGTCGACATTTTTCAATGTCGACCTTTTGGTGCCGAACAAATTAGTGTCAAACTTTTTATTGTGGATCTTTTGTATCATACCCCAATTTAGTACCTTTGCCGCAATTCTTAATACCTATTGCTCTACATAGTAACATACCAAGAATGACAATAGATTGCTTCTACAGACCCAGCCATGCAATCAATTGTATTTAGGAAATCGCAATCCTCCACTGCTGGCAGCCATGTTAGACCAATTAGAATTTCAAAGATAATTATAAATTTCACATCTCTCCCAAAAAATATTAACCTATAGGCCAAAGTTTTATCTTTCATTTTGTCTTACCTCTTTCGGCTGTTTTCCTGCATGTTGTTGCTGTAATAACTGAAGCTGCAACTGCTCCTGTTGTTTCTTGTAAAACTCCTGAAGCTGCTGCTGGGAGAAAAGGAGGGACAATAGCATCAGTTACATCGCACTGAGGGACAATAGCGTCAGTTACATCGCACTGAGGGACAACAGTGTCAGTTACATCGCACTGAGGGACAATAGCGTCAGTTACATCACACTGAGGGACAACAGTGTCAGTTACAGCGCACTGAGGGACAATAGCGTCAGCGTCAGATACATCACACTGAGGGACAATAGTGTCAGTTACAGCGCACTGAGGGACAAATGCGTCAGTTCCATCGCACTGAGGGACAATAGTGTCAGTTCCATCGCACTGATGGACAATAGCGTCAGTTACATCACACTGAGGGACAAATGCGTCAGATACATCGCACTGAGGGACAATAGCGTCAATTACATCACATTGAGGGACAAATGCGTCAGTTACATCGCACTGAGGGACAATAGCGTCAGTTACATCACACTGAGGGACAATAGTGTCAGTTACAGCGCACTGAGGGACAATAGTGTCAGTTACAGCGCACTGAGGGACAATAGCGTCAGTTCCATCGCACTGATGGACAATAGCGTCAGTTCCATCGCACTGATGGACAATAGCGTCAGTTCCATCGCACTGAGGGACAATAGCGTCAGTTCCATCGCACTGAGGGACAATAGCGTCAGTTCCATCGCACTGAGGGACAATAGCGTAAGTTAAATCGCACTGAGGGACAATAGTGTCAGTTACATCGCACTGAGGGACAATAGCGTCAGTAACATCGCACTGAGGGACAATAGTGTCAGTTACATCGCACTGAGGGACAATAGCGTCAGTTCCATCGCACTGAGGGACAATAGCGTCAGTTAAATCGCACTGAGGGACAATAGTGTCAGATACATCGCACTGAGGGACAATAGCCTCAGTTACATCTCATTGAGGGACAATAGCGTCAGTTACATCGCACTGAGGGACAATAGCGTCAGTTACATCACACTGAGGGACAAATGCGTCAGTTACATCGCACTGAGGGACAATAGTGTCAGTTACATCACACTGAGGGACAATAGCGTCAGTTACATCTCATTGAGGGACAATAGCGTCAGTTACATCGTACTGAGGGACAATAGCGTCAGTTACATCACACTGAGGGACAAATACGTCAGATACATCGCACTGAGGGACAATAGCGTCAGTTACATCGCACTGAGGGACAAATGCGTCAGTTACATCGCACTGAGGGACAATAGCGTCAGTTCCATCGCACTGAGGGACAATAGCGTCAGTTACATCGCACTGAGGGACAATAGCGTCAGTTACATCGCACTAAGGGACAATAGTGTCAGTTACATCACACTGAGGGACAATAGTGTCAGTTACATCACACTGAGGGACAATAGTGTCAGATACATCGCACTGAGGGATAATAGCCTCAGTTACATCTCATTGAGGGACAATAGCGTCAGTTACATCGCACTGAGGGACAATAGCGTCAGTTACATCACACTGAGGGACAAATGCGTCAGTTACATCGCACTGAGGGACAAATGCGTCAGTTAAATCGCACTGAGGGACAATAGCGTCAGTTACATCGCACTGAGGGACAAATGCGTCAGTTACATTGCACTGAGGGACAATAGCGTCAGTTACATCACACTGAGGGACAATAGCGTCAGTTACATCACACACTGAGGGACAATCGCGTCAATTACATCGCACTGAGGGGCAATTCCGCACGTTATATGTGCATGATTTGGAATATAGCGCTCCTTTCTCTGCAATGCGTTGACCTTTTTGTTTGAAACTGGACAATAAATTTGCTCTCAGATTATTCTTAGCATTCCAAAAAGTAATCTCCAAATTGTACAGCTAGAAAGCATGCCGAGTTTTGTCTCCCCCGAGCGGGCTAATTATAATAAAGCGAGGGATGACCTATGTTTGTAACAACAAAGGCGCTGTGCCCTTGGTACATTCGCCTATAAAACATGCGTTTTCATTTAAAGTGATGGACATCAAGTATATTTACTTCTGGCCAATAGATAGGCACGTTCCCAAATCCACTCAATTTTATTAGAAACCAGAAGGGATGAAAAATGATAATAGTTTTCAATAAAAAAAAAATCAAGCACAGGGAAAGCAACTGACAACATAGAAACACCAATATACATATATATATATATGGAGAGAGAGAGAGAGAGAGAGAGACACACAGAGAGAGAGAGAGATAGATATATAAATATATACTATAAAACATTCATAGAAGGTATAGTGCTACACCATGTAATGTCTTAATATAGATATAATGTAAAAGCAACATTTTGTTTCAGCTCATTGTCGCTCTGGCTGTTTTTGCCGGATTTAGGGATTCTCCTCCGGGGATTCGCCGAAATTCCGCAGGGATTTGCAATTTGCCCCACTTGCGGACCGATCTTAGCCCGGACTCGAACATTTTTGCTCGCAGCCTAATGGGGCTGCGAACGGAAATGTACGAGTCCGGAGCATGCAGCTGAACTTACTTGTGCACGGGGTGCAAGGAACTCGCACCTAATTGGATCAAGCCCACTAACTTTAATAGCTGCTTTTTTATCAGATAAAACTACCCTCTACCCCCCCCAACAGCCAAAACATAATCGGCACAAGCTGCTCCGAACCCTATACCCTCCTCCGACACCCAGCAGCCTCTCACACCAAACAAGAGACTAAACCCAAATACTGGCCCGTAACAGTAATCTGGACCACCATGACTATCGAGAAGATCGGAGCTGCAGCATAAATTACAGAAGATCCTGGTAAGACAGTGAATCCAGCAATTTTAACTAAAAAGCTTGGTCAAGCGAGGGTCTCCTTTCTCTTGGCCTGGCCACCCAGTGCCTTTCAATGTCAATGATTGTCAGACATGTCCAATCGGGATTAGAGATGTCCGCCATAGGGTTCACCATCTATGGCCTCTCTCAATGGTGCCATTGTTACTTTCCATCGATGGCAGGAATCCATCGACAGACATCAACTTTGAGGCTGGGGAAGTACCAACTTTTTTCTTAGCTGCCGCCAATGAGGAAGAACCAACAGCGCTCCCCCTCCTCTCTCTAGTCCTGTGCCCGGCTATCAGTGAGTTGAGCCGGCTAGAAGTGCCTGCACGCTGCAGAAGTGACCACAAGCAGCATCATCATCCTCCTCATCAAGGCAGAACAGATGCATTTGCCGGTACACCGCCAGCCCCCAGCACAACCTATTGGATTGCCAATCTGTAAGGACAACGAGGGAGGAGGTTCATTTAATAAAGGGGTGAGCAGTAAGCGGCCTTTCTGATGCTGCGGGAAAACACATCCCAGCATGCCCTGCCTCAGTTTTACTATAAGGGCATGCTTAACCTGTGGCATGGCATGCTGGCATGCATAGTTCAACAGCAGCTGGATTGCCACTTATTGTCCAGCCCTGATGCAATCTCTTATCCCTTCCTGCTATGTCTCATCGGATCATTCACTCGGGTGAAGATGTTTCTATGAGGTAATGCTTGGCTATGGTAGGTCGGCAAACTAAATACACCTCGCCCACGTGGTCAGAAAACATTACCTGCTGAAGCATGAGGGCTTGTTGTTGCTGAAGTAAGACCTGCAGTTGTTGGGGTGTGAGCACTTGCTGTTGGAGAATCTGCTGCATTTGCTGAGGAGTGATTACTTGGGGTGTCATCATAGCAACTGAGACAGGAACCTGGAAGAGAAAAAAACAAAATGGCTTTCAGAAAACGTCTCAAGACGTCAGGCAAATTCCACCTCAGAACCTCACCGTCAGCTACTGAAAACTTAAAAAAAAAAAAAATAATACACATATATCACATTGTCTGTTCAACAGCACGGTGCTTTTCCAACTTCGTACAACACACAGCTGTTGCCGATTCCTCCATATTAGGTGAGATACCATTAAAGCAGTTTTCTGTGACATTTCGATGACAAACAGCTACAGTGATGAACCTGATAGCATTTCATATTTGCAACTGTTAACACATTTCTGCTCAGGCGTTCCTGTTAAGGAACCTGTACATTGTATTTGAAAAGGATGATGTCTTCTTCAGATAAAACACTGACATTAAAATGACAGGCTGTCTCGGCCAAGGTTACACAAATTGTATTCAAGCGGCTACCTAATGACAATGCAATGAATGCTGCGAGCTTCCTAGAATGTAATTTACCTATTCAAAATAATCACCGTACTTGTGTTTAATTTGCTGGCGCGCAGGAGTCGTTTTGTCAAGGAATTTGTCATTTAAAATAATAAATAAATAAAAAAAGATCAATTTTTCTTCAGGTTAAGATCAGTATTGTTTGTAGAGGCCGTATTTGTATGTTTTTATGGCACATGTTGTGTATTTTTTCCACTCCGAGTGTTAGATAGGAGGCTGAAAGGTGATAAAATGAGAACGTGACAATCAAAAGCACCAAGTGTGGGTGTAAATACACGCATGCAAATATACATACACACGCATGTGCCAAGGACAAATGATAAAAAGGATGGAAAGATGTCTGCAATTGTACAATTAAAAAAATACAACTAAACATAATAAAAAAAAAATGTAATAAAGCTTTGAAATAACTGGTAAGCAGCAGACAGAAAAGCTTCATTCATTTTATGTAACGTAATGCCTTAATATGCAGTTTATCTTGGCTTTTTTCACTTGGTTTCTTCTGTCATTTGCATAGTGAGCACTCTCCTAATTTCACAGTCATTATGCAGTGATGTCCTTTTTTCCCAGCATCACTAATTTTGATTAACTTAAAATGGTTCTTGAAGGTCAGATACCTAGTAACGACATATTCCTCTGCATTGTTGCATAAATCCACTTTTTCCCCCCCTGCGTGTGTGTGTGTAATGTGTGTGGGGGGGGGGGATTTCCAGACTCCTTGTAGCGGAATCGGTTTACAGCGAAGTCACGCTGACATTACACGCGGCGTTGTCCGCGTACAGTGCAACATTTCTGGACATTCAGCGTTTTGTGATACAATGAGAAAGGTCCCTGTTGTCATTATACTGCACAAGGTTTGACTCAAGAATATCAACAAACCGACACGATGGCAATTCCTCGGAGAGTTCCATCATCAAAAGCAGAGAGGTGTAATCCCATTAATTCGGTCTCTTCCGAAAAATAGAACAAGTTATTCAATAAATACGGTTTACCAGGCGACATTACTCATCTGCCCTAATGCTGAAATAATTATGTGGCAGAAGAAGTTCACGTTTGCACTCAGCCCTTTCTGATCTTTTATTAAATAAACAGCAGAAGCATAATCTTTAATTATGGCCCAGAAAATATATATATATATTTTGTTTGTTTGTACCTTACTATCTTGGACAATATTCAATACAAATATATTGTAGCGCTCAAGACAAAAAGGCAGTGTAATTGCTGCAGAGACGGACAACATCTACAGAACAGGATGCCACTGATGGTCAGTACATACGTACAGTCTTAATGTCACTTTAAATTATCTCTAAAAAATAAATAGCAAAATCTGAAATAACTGTAGTTTTGTCGTATGTGTGGGATCCATTTTTTCTTCGGTCACTAAGGGGGGCAATTCAAGTGTATCGCGCTGTCCGCAGCTTCCGTCTAAAGTGACGGGCGCCCAATATTTATGCTCACACCCTCCTGAGATGGCGAGCAAAAATACGCAACAAGCCAAACTTTTGAGCGCCCAGTACTTTGTACGGCTTTAACTACTTTTGCGCCACTAAGCCCAGTAACTTTGGGCGCGACATGCACGAAAAGTAATGGGCGCCCAGCTACTCATGCCCGTCGGCACAAACGATTAAATATTGTCCCTTCACTTTACACGGAAGATCGAGGGCGTAAAAAACCCCAAACAACTGAATTCCCCCATAAAGACTAAACGCAAGTGGGAAGTGACAAGGCCTGATGGCACGCCGAATGGTCAACGAAACCCAAATGCAGACAGACTGCAAATAAAAATGTGCCGTGAAACGGTAGCGCCATTCGGCCCTGAAATCCGCTCTCCCAAAAAACTTTATATTTCATGCAGTTAATAGTCCACAGTACTGAAGGGAATCAGAAGGCAGGCTTCACTGGCGTTAGGCCGTAATAGTCCACACTATATTACTCATTAGTACCGAGGTCATTAGCGGCAAGAATGATTGTCCTGGTCTTAACCTATTGATCATTGTAACTACTATCATTTAATCCTGAGCTGAACGTCTCTAAAGCATCTAAGGGCACACCAGAGAGAGTGGTTTATTGTGGAGAAATATAGCCAGGCAATGGAAATTACACTTTGATTCATAAAATCTACCCAGTGGTTTAAATCAATAGTATTTAAGAGAGTCATGTAACTTCTTAAGTACAACTCTCTAATATTTACGACTCCCATTCTGAATGTACTCAGTCAAAACTAAACTTTATTTTAAATACTGGGCAGTGTTCTTTGCAAAAAAAACCCCTCCGCTCAAGCATTGAATTCAGAAAAAAAAAAGAGGGGGGGGGGGGGGTTTGTATGGTTTTTTTTCAGTCTCTCTTTTCCCAACGTGTTCATTTGAATTCGCAGCTGCTCGGTACAAGAAACTAGCGGCTGCTCCTCGCTTAGTATTTCTGCCTTGGTCGATGATAAAACACACGCTGAACCACAAATTTAAATGGCAAAACTGCAAGTCGTTCCACATTTAACGTATATAAAAGTGAATATGTTTTATAATTCCGGATGAATCATTGCAGGCAGCAGTTTCCGAATAGAATCGGATCAATTTTCCCCTTACAACCCCCCCTCCCCCTTTTGGGGATTCTGCAATGCAAAGTGAACTAGTAGATGACAAATTAACCCCTTCTGCTGCCAAAAGGGGCAGTGGTAAAAGCTGGTTCTGCAGAGCAGTGCCAGGACGAGGCGCCAACTGGGTCAATAACGCAACCAGTAAATACATTTAATTAATGTTGCGATGGTGTAGCCATGGAAGACTGAAAAGCGTAAACGGAGGTAAAAAAAAAAAAAAGAAAAATATAGGGTTGAGACAGCCTTTAATTCATTTATTTCCCCTAATTTTACAATTGAATACAGATTACGTACTTCATATACAGAATTAAAAGTCAAAAATCTTGCCACTCAAGAATTACTGGAGGCACATAAATAAGTATATATCTTATTTTAGAGGTGTGCTTTTTTAAAAGGCTGATGTATTGGAAAAAGTTGTCTGATGCCAGTAGCGCAAATGCACGTCCAAACACTTTACTGCCCACGCGTATGGTGAGATCATTGGGCAGAGTGACATCACTAACTGCCCACAAATCACTGCACATTAAATAACACATCCGCAAGTGCATAAGGTCGAATAACTGGCTACAACGTGCATAGCTGGAAACAAAAATTCCTAAACAATAAATGAATGAAGCCTTAACGGCAACCACACAAGCCAGCCATCGCTTTTATTTGCTCGCAAGGCGTTTTTGGCTAACATTGCACTTCGGTGCAAAACTTGCACTAAACCACAGACGACCAATCAATCACTTGCTGTCATTGTCAAACTTGCATTAGACAGGAAAAAGCTAAGCGCTGATTGGCTGCTGTGGTCCAATGCAAATGTCGAACTTTAGATGCAGTGTTAAATCTTACTGACTCAACAACCTGATACTATATGAAAGCAAATTCAGACACTTGGAGTAAAGTGATAAAACAGCTTAAGTTACAATACAAGCGAACAATCTGCCCTGCCAAATTGTCTGCCATGATATCAAAGTAACAGAGTCACTTGACCAAAAAAAAAAGTGTTAAACCAGTTGCTGAAATCCTAATTTCATATCTCTCATTTATTTTAAAGATTACAATGAAGTTTGACTCTCCTCCCCCCCCCCTCACCTCATTCTCATACCTTCCCCCAAGCAAAGATTCATTAATGTAAATGATAAAACTGCCGGCAAGTCATTCGGCTCCATTCAACAAAGCCCTTTTTATGTAAATAAAAACTGTTCTCATTTACAGAAACAGGATTCGGTATAATGTGGGAGGTGGTGCTGATCAGGTTGGGCAGAGATAAAAACATCTTATTTGACGCCTGTGCGGCAGACTGGGGGGTGACTGACACCCCTGATCTTATTGCTCGATTGATATTCATAGCCAGTCCTCAGTTTACCTGCCAGGTTAATTGTTTTAGCAAAAATTGAAGACCCATCTCATTATCTAGCATCCAACAAAGGCTTGCATACAATTCATTTCTTTCTTAACTCTGACAGTATGGACCCTTTGCACCGTTAGTAGCAGTGGCCAAATATTATCAATACTATCAATACTATTACCAATACATTAAATGAATGAAACCAATCAGTGGTGAAATTTAAGTTTTTGTTTTATACCTCCGTATTGCAGATCTAAAACACTCCAATAGATAAAATGTTGTATTTCTTCCTATACTTTGTCTTTGTAAATAAGTTACAGTAACAGCGATTAATCAAGATCAATAAGGGCAATTATGCTAGAACACACCTTAATTTATCAGTTATAAAAAAGAGCTGTGTAGTTATTTTAGAGATGAGCAGTTCGGTTTTACTCGGTTATGTTCGGATCACAAAAACGGCATCTCATTGGCTATCTGGCTCTCGCGATATATGATAATCCGAACGTGCGCTAATTTGGCGAAAACAACAGTCAAAATCGAACTGCTCCTTTCTAATTTATTTATGTTAATTTGGAAAATATGACTATTAATGACTGTACAAATGTTAATATTTGTCACCACAAATTTAGCTCGAAACAATATACCACTTTAATTTTTCTACCTTTACCCGGACGCGTAACAGTGTGCGGCTGTAATAAACGCGGTACCTGATCCCCTATCCACTTGTTCTTTTAAGTTGTAAGGAGCAAGGCTAGCAATTAATCAAAGTCAAAAACAGCCATATCAGCAAAGTCTTCCAAAAAAAAAAAAAAAAGGTTTTTAGAGTTTCCAACAAAACTATACATATATTTCCTGGGGCCTGCCATGACGTTACCATCTTCCAAACTTTGCAAATGCACCGAACTTAGAAACTTGTATTTGGTTAACAAGTGTGGCTGTTCTCACCTAATTCCAGACACCTACATCTATATATAACAGAGGAACCAAAGAGTGCAAATTACATTCTAATGAGAAAGCATCAGTGGATTCTATGACAATCTTGCCATTCACTGATTTACGCCTAATGAAGACACTCCAAACCAGCAAGATCTGTCGGTGTCAAGGGTCAGATGATGTTTTAAGGAAAAAAAAAAAAAAAAGTCAATGTATAAAATATATCTATATATGCCCAGGAAAATCAAAGTCGATGGAGGAAAGAATTTTGCATAAAGTGGTTTGGCAATTAAAGTAATTGTATAAGGAACGGTTTTCCAGGATGATAAAAAAAAAAAAGGGAGATAAATTAAACTGATGCCACGGTAACAGGTTAGATAGAAAAAGAAAAATCTAAATTTAATGTATTCTGTCTTGTGTCATCTTGTTTTGTCAAGACATGAAATAGAATATGAAAATACAAGGCAAGGGGGGAAAGTGAGATAGGAAAAAAAAGAATATTAAGCCCTGGAGATATCACAAGTGACGACCTTTGTGATGTTGTTGGTTTACCCTATTCTAGGCTATTTGCAGACTGATGTCTCAGATTTAAGAACTTGATAGACCTCAAAGAACCTAAGTACAGTTCACTGCTTAACAGGCAGGTTCTGTCTCTCACCTAAACCATGGCCGCCTATCTGCTCCACATTACTGGCTGTAATGAATGACAGCTCCGTTTTGTTGCTCAAAAATATTCATTGTGGCCATGTTTACAGAACTGGGGAATCAACTGCATGACTGGTCGCTGTGCATCACAAAGGTTAGGGGGCTGGTGAAAGATGACACAACGCCTGCCTCTCTGCTCGGTTTCGAGGACACGTCTGTATTATCCCTTCTGTTAGAAAAATATTAATGATCGTACTTACGGAGAAAAAAAAAAAAGAAAGGGGAACAAAAATAAATAAAAAAATTTAGTGGAAACAAAAAAAAAAAAAAAAAAAGTCTATAAAAATGTAATTGAAGTCTGTGCCGGGGAAAGAAAACAAGTTTCCAGTAACCGAAGTCTGCACTCCATAAAACAAACAAACTGCGTCTCAACCAGCCAAGTCTGGACCAAACAATAACAATTTTAACTGATGGTGTCAGGACTTTCCCACAATCTTGCTGTGCAGGTGTTGTGTGTATTCCCCTCCTCTAAGCCTCTATTTATTTTCCCAAACTAGAGGAAAATCAATAACTTTCAATGCATAACAGAACATTTGTTACAGATTAAGACATATTAATGGAACCAACTTAAAATAAACACAACTCGGGGAGTGCAAACCGTTTCATCAGTTGGGATGGGAGAGATGAACGCAACCTTATGCTGCTCTGCAATTATTAGCAGCCCCTCGGTGGCCCTGATATGATTATATTATTAAAGTAGCTAAGAATAAGGAGATAAACCAACGTTGACCGTTATCACCCCCCCCATCACAGGCTATAGGAGGAGGGGGGAGACAGGCGATACAAAAACCATCGCTGATATGCAATTGACCTCCTAATAGTGAAATAAATCTATGTTACAGATAGGATGATTGCTGTTTCTTTACCTGGCACAGAGCAGATACACCTCTCTCTTATGAACGCAGAACTATGCCCGGTAGACAGGCAGTATGGTGACTTTTACATTAGGCTGAAATGTTGATTTATACTGTACATCAGCAACAGACACTGAACAGGTGTAACAGGAGTAACCGGCTACAATAAACCACTATTTTATTGTGTCTACCTATTTATTTCATGCCTCCAGAATACAGATGAAATCAAGGGCCCGTAATAAAACACAGTATATCCCAAAAATATTATACATATACTGTAGGTATGTACAGACAAACGTAAGTCACCCTAGCATTAATAACTCTCCTTATTGAGCTACATTCTTTTGTTTTAACCTGTTCGGGATTTTTGAGGGCACCCAACAGTCGCCGACAATAGAAGCAGTTATGTCTGGGAACCTACGGTTTGTTTGTTATTATAAACGTTACACCTAACTGCTATACACAAGCAGATCCCAGGCAGCCCTTCCTTATTCTGTTTTTGCTTAAACCACTAATGATTTACAGTTTTACCAGCTCTGCCAGATTATGCAACACTGCTTTAGGATGCTCCATGAGTCAGTTTTGCTTTAACCCAATGGGTGCGAGAAAAACTTTGCACAGATTCCCACTGGCATGCTTTCTGCAGGGGAACAAGTCAGCAAACTTTCCGCAGACCCTGGCTGCTTTGCAAAGTCCAGCATAAGCACCTTTGGGGGGGGGGGGTGCAGGAAAAAGGCGAGTGCCCTCTATGCATCACCAATAGCCACCTCACGTAGGTTGCCAGTCCAGGAATAAAATAAAATAAAAACACAACACAGACCCCTGTTGGAATCTGCAATGACACAGAACTTATAAATGAACTCCCCCTTACTCTGTGCCCTGAGAACCACCGTGACTGGCACAGGGGTTAAAGTAGCACCATGGCCTTCCGGACTGAATATATGGCCATCTCTAACGGTCTTGGGTTGCCAGTCACAACATGGCAGCTTCCAGCCACAACATGGCTAGGCTGGCAATTCCTCTGCTACATGCAGTGCAAAAATACGAAGCTCTCTCATATATATGATACATTATCCATTTATAAGGTATCACAAAGTCTCCTCAGCAAAATAACAGAGTGACAGACCATTAGCACGAATATATATATATATATATATATATATATATAAAACATTACACATGTACTCAAACATAAAATAAAATGAACAGTGGTCAAATTCACCCCATGCAAACCTTCCTCAGGAAAAATAATCTATTCATCTAAAAATACCAATGTCTAGGATTCCTATGCATCAAATTCACAAGGACATAATAAACACCACTGCTGATAGTGTTCATTCCATACTCTGCAAAAACAGTAAAGAACCCCCCATTTCCATGACTGCAGACACAAGTCCATCCTAAAATGTCTTCTTTTCACACTCGTGTTGTTTTTTGGGGGGGTTTTGCCGCCTGGCGTGAGACCCCCATCGTACGGCCCAGCCAGAACTTCCTCAGTGAAGGGAATCTGGAGAAGAATAAGGCACAGTAGAATCACAAGCACCTTTTGGTCACAGACCCTCGTCGTTAATCTAGCCTGTTCCTACCTACAGAAAGCTTTCCCGGTGATCACTGCCTTTAGCGCTACACCTGCAAACGCATTTGGGTTTTATTATCAATCTATCACCTGCTCCCAAAACTCATTCTTTTATTTTTTGGTCATCATCGGAAATGAAGGTTTCATTTTTTTGTACTTTAACTATTACCATGCTCAAGATTACTTGTAGTGTCCACGAGGTAGAGACCCTGTGTACAAGTTTGGATCGTAGGCTCTTCTGAACAGGGTTCTCATTCCTACTGAATCCCTGTTATTTGTATAAATGTGGTCGCTATGTCACTGGGGTAACACCCTGTATGTTCTACGTTGTACAGAACCATAAGTGAGGTTGCCACTTTAGAAGTTATATTAATAATGATTAATGTTAAAGTCTTATTAAAATATGTTTCCTTTAACAGAAAAAACCCCAACTATATTATTCAATCACAAAAAATATTTTGTAATGTCTAATAATAAATGCAGCCAGTATTTACACATTTTTTTGTTGTTGTGGTTTAGACTTTTTTTTTTTTTGCCTATACTTCATTGGCGTTTACTAAACATTTTATGTGATAACAGATTGCACTATGTAAACGTCTCTGCAAATTTACTTCTGTGATAAATAGGGTGACAAAAGTTGGGAATGGCTTTGGCTTACTGAAAAACGAGGCCTTTGCTTATTGCTCTGTGCTCTCCGTAGCACGAGTGCCGCGCTGCGTAACAGTGGAAGGTGGTACGATGATTTGCATGCTGTGTGCAAACTCAAACCTCCGACAAGTGGCCGTTTTTGAACTTCACAATGGCACTGTGTATTAAAGTGATCCACTACCAGTTCAGAGCAAAAGCCTTTTGTAGATTAGATTATCTGGAGGGCGGACCGCCGCCTCAGATCCTGACACTTTGGAAAGCAAGAAAATGACATAAAATGGAACAGACATGTAGACACGTCAGATCTGGTTTGCTAAGCCGTACGGAGTGGGCTGCAAAAAGGTATGAACGTCCAAGTAAGTAGAAATACAAGCCTCCCCCCCCCTCCTCCCGGCTACTTGCTTTGAAAAAGTATAAACACTTGGCATCCAGGGGCCTACCTGAGATTCCGCTGTGTGTGGGTGCACTGCGAGATCTAATTTCCGTCAGCTTTCTTCATGACTGCTAAATGACAGGTGCTGGCATTCCGCAGTTTGACAGGCCGCTACACAAATAACTGGCTTGCCTGAGAGGCCTAATGCTCCACTAATGAACAATAAATCAAGTTTGATTACAAACTGTCAGGCCAATGGGATCTCTAGTCTAGGTTCCGTTGCTGCTGGAGACTCGCACTACTCGCGTCTCTTGACGGCGAGATGCCGGAAAGCACATAAAAATATATATCTAACTATACAAAGATGCAATGATTAAATTAAAAAAAAAACAATATAAAACAAAAAAAACAAAAACAGTTTAACCAGCAAAGTAAAGCAGCGTGCTAAACCGTATTCTTCAATCACTTTTTCTGGCTGAGCAATAATCCCCTAGTTTTATGCACTCCGGCACACAGCTCCGCCATCAGGAGCAGCGTGAAGCATGTCTTGCAGTAACCCTTTACCTCCCACATCATCTAGCAGGATATATCTTAGCGTGCGCTTAGAAGGAACTTGTCAACCGCTATAACACCAACTGCTCATGTAAGGGAGCATCATTGCTTTATCAAGTCTATTATTCAGTCTACGCTAGAACAAGTGGAACGACTGAGAAGGGAGGGCGCATCAAAAGATTTGTCTTAAAAAGTTCAACTGCACATAAAACATATGGCATTCTATAAACTCTCAGTGCACCCTCTGAGATGTCTGGCTACACATGGCCTGACATAAAGAAAAGGGGAAATAAAACGGGGTTCCAGCCAAATTTTTTTCAATGACTTCATTGTTACTTTGGGAAGTGGAGAAGTTAACCCTTTGAAAGAAAGAAAAAAAAAAAAACACAAATTCCCTGCAGCACATGGCACGCACTACACATTCTCAGAACGCGAGCTGTCAGAGGTTAGCCACCTGCGGCGAAGTGCGCCCACGCCAGCTAAACGTGGCAGCGCAGAGGTTACAGGGTTAAGAGCACCGGGGGGGGGGAAAGAAAAAAAAAAAGGCATTAAAGTCCTCTCTGGACCTGCTGTTAACTTACCTCCCTAATACAAGGAGTTCCCTCCCCTTCATCAAAAGAGATCCTTTCAGAAGTAGTGGAACGATGCCGGCTTGACACTGAGAATTACTTCCATTTAGATCTGGTTACTAACGATTTGACCAACGCAATTCAGAAAAGAAAAAAAGAAAAAGAAACCAGCCACTTTCTACACGTCACAAGACACACACACACACACACACACACATAGTAAAATGTACTGGAAGCGTTTGACAATCCAGCAGGACAGCTCAATGCAAGAGCGGAAGCTGAGCCGTCCTCTCATACAACAAGCGAGATCGACAACAGCGTGTCACAGAAAATAAAGTCCGGATCAGTGAATAGGAGGAAGGGAGGAAAAAAAACTATGAAGTCTCCGCGGTTCGTCCCTCACTCTTACAATAGGACGGCTATTTTTTTTTTTTGGGGAAACGGACAGACGAGAGCACACGCTGTGCCACTCACACACACACACACACACGTGGAATTAAGATAAGAAAAAAAACAAGTGTGTTAGCCCTGGATGCACAACGCCAGATCGTAAATGATAACAGGCTGCTAACAAGAAATATTACAGATGCTCGTTCTAAGAGTCGGCGTTCACAGTTGTCAGCATTTTTTTTTTTCCCCCCTAAAAGCCAGGCAGGGGGTTCAATGACCGGTGGAGGGGGCTGCGATGGTGAATACACACATACACGAAAAAAACAAAAAACAAATTACAGTAAAAAAAAAAGGATTGTTAACAAAAGGGAAAATCTGCTAAGGAAGGGGACTGGGAATCCTCGCCAGGATCCCAGGCAACTTAGTAAACAATGCTTGCAAGACAGTCATCTGCTTTTATGCTCTACAGCAACAACAACAAAAAATTAACCTGGCAAGTTTCACACAGCGCAAAGAAAGCAAAAAAATAAAAATAAAAAAAATTACAAAAAATCAATCACATATTGACAAACCTGACAAACTCCATTTAGCTTCCTCCACGAGCAGGGCCGGGGAGCACTAATAAGCCTTGTTGTAACAGTCTTTAGTTTCTTCAGGTTGTAGACAGATTGCACGCGCACGGGTGCTCCAGGACTGACAACATGCATAACCATCCTGGCAGCCACGCCTTTCCCCACCAATCACAACCAGCCTCTAAACATAATCAGTTCAAACACCCAACACAATGAGCTTTCCTTCTCTCACTGGCGGCAGGTGAAATAATGCATTTCTCTCTGAAAGCAACTATGCTTAATTGCTGTTAAACCTTTGACCTGACCAGGCTTGTGGCAGCTTTCTGAAAAGGCCAAGAAACGGGCACACACTTATCCTTAATCAAACATGAGAAGCTGGGGCGAGAGGGGGCACAATTTTTTTTTTTTAAATTATTAAGGGTGGGCTAACAGAGAAGTCAGGAGTTTAACCTTTAGGTAAAAAAAACAAAAAACAAAGAGACAAAACAAAAAAAGACACAGGCAGGAGAAATTGATATTTAATGACAATATTTACAAAATGCAATATTTAAAAGTAGAACAAAAAACAACGTAACAAAAACAAAAAAAAACCAACTAGACACAAAAACAACAAAAAAAATGTAAAAAAATGTTGCGACACCGTAAAACGGTGACAAAATTGTACAAATCCAGTCACAAAAAATTAACGATATAAAAGTTATTATAATGGATGGAAGCTCAAAAATGAAAAGGGAAAAGCAGAAGTCAGGGGTTAGACAGGGTTAAAAGTCAGGGAGAGGAGCATCTTTGTCAGTCAGTAGGGAGACAAATCAGGGGGCAGGCGTAAAGCCCATCAAGTTGTACAATCCCCCCCCCCCCCCCTCCTTTCTCTGACCAGACCTGAGAAAGTCCCAGGGTGGCAGAGAATTAGGAGGCAGGAAGGGAATTTGACTCTCTGGGGCACACCTATGGAGTTGTTTGTTTGTTACAGTTGCCTGACAAACACAGACAAACAAAAACAGCTCTAAACATGTTTCTGCAGTCGACTGCTAACCGGTAACCACTCCAACCCGTTCTCCCATATGCCTCTCCTGTCAGGCTTTTATTGTAAGCAAAACTACATATTGTTTTGTCCATCTGTTGTGCTGCTGTTGTCTGTTTACTTTAACGACTGTTTTTGTGAGATAACCTCCCCGGAATGGCGTAATAACACACATGCAATAATTCTGTAATTTTTTTTTTCTTTTCTTCTAACAGGAGTGCAAGGTTAACCCCGTCCATGCTGGAACACACAGAGTATATATAGCTTCAGGCTCCGCAACTGGGCAAGAATGCCACACTCTAATCTAGAAATGGGCAAATTAAAAGCACTTCATTGAGAGCGGTGTCTGAAAACAATGACATGCTAGGTTGAATCTTAATACAAAAATAAAAAGATAATAATTATAGGAAAAAAACATAAAAACAACCCTAAGACCACTGACAAGTGGGATATCAGAGGCTACACAGAGGGGAGACAAAATATCTACGGTGTCTAAAGTGGTTTTGTGTCAGATGAATTTAATCGGATTTTTGTTTTTTTCCAGGTTGCAAAATATGCCCCCTCCCCCGTACACACATCACTATGAATATTTAATTGCGGGAGGACTCCTCTGTGTGCAGCCCAGAGACCCCACCGTTTGACATCAGAAAGGGTCAACAGCAGATTTCCTCAATACATTTCAGAGTATATGTATCTGTAACATATGATAATTAATGTGGTGCACACGTCAAATTTATGGTCTATAAAAAAAAAAATTTTGGTTGCAATTTCAGGCTGATGCAATTAATTATTGTACTCATTACTTGCTATGTGAAATTAAGGGCCTTTAAAGGATCATTATGCCTAATGTAAAAAAAAAAATAAATAAAAAAAAAAAATATATATATTATACACTGCTATTGGTTTTCAAACAAATTAAGAAAATATTGGGTCCAACCACATGGAAGCTTCTAAAGTGTTACTGGATGCGGGACATCGCACGCGCTCAAGTCGCGTGCGCCCGAAAAGAGGCAGATTCTCATGAACATAGAGCGAAGCCTCGTAGCACCCCGTTAGCGTCACTGTAGGGTATGTGCCCAGAACTCTCTGAGATGCTGGGCTGCCCCCAGGCTCCCCTTACACTGTGAATAGATGCTGTGCTCATACGCACGCCATTTTTTCTCCCACTGCTCTGCATGGGTGCTCCCCCCAAACTCCCTCCCACACCATGGGACACTACGGCCCGCGGGTGGGACAGTCCCAGAAAACACGGGACTGTCCTGTCGATTATGGGACAGTTCTGAGGTAGGCTGTAGGCAAAACCTTTAAATGATAGCCAGGATTTTATTGGTTGCTATGGGCAACACCTCCATAAAGTCAGAAATATACCTTTTTCTATCATCTGAATAAAAACAATATGGATGTTTCAAACTTGGAGAGAGATATAGTGGAGACGCTACCCAAGGCAACCAATCAGCTTCTAGCTGTCATTTCATAGACTGTGCCAGAAAAAAGACAGTGATTGGTCGCTTTGGGCAACTCTCTCCCCAAGGCCTGATACATCTCTGCTTTTCTCTTTTAGAAAGCAGCCATATACTGTATGTTCTCAGTTTTAAAGGAAAATGAGGTCCTCCCCTACACTGCATATCATACACATGTCTTATGCTGGGCATACACGGCCAGATAAAATGTCTGTCAGACCGACAGACATTTTATCTGGCCGGCTGCCAGCCGCAGATGTCGCCGGCATACACTGTGAGATTTCTCTCACGGTGTATTCGGCAGATATCCGAGCTCCGCCCCCGGGGGAGTAGACAGGAAATGTCTGTCTGTCGGCCGCGGCTGGGCATACACTGCCCGATGCGGCCGACAGTTTACCGGGAAATATCGCATCGGACGGGCATGCTGGACAATCCGACAATATTGCCCGACCGAGCAATATTTAACCCTCGGTCGCCCCCCCACACGCTACAATTATCGGGGTGATCCGCCGATATTAGGCGGATCGCCCCGATAATTGTAGCGTGTATGGCCAGCATTACTGAGGAACAGCAGCACACAGGCAGATCTGAAGGGATATTACAGCAGAAACACAACTTAAACATAGGAGATTTCATTTGTCAAATAATAATTTGCTATAGTTAATAATATATAGAACACGTCTAATGTACACACAGCACACAACGAAGAATGCTTCACACGGACGTAAAGGAGCGCTTACTGTCTGCTACAAGTACAGATAATTATTACTACATCCAATACAATCACACACATATTATATATATATATATATTTACAGGTTGTGTCTCCCATATCCAAAATGCTCGGGACCAGGGGTATTTCGGATATCGTATTTTTCTGTATTTTGGAATAGTTAATGAGATATTTTGGGAATGGAACCCATACCAAAACACAGAATGCATTTATGTATTATATACACCTTATACACACAGACTGCAGGTGATTTTATACAATATTTATTTTTTTTCATAATTTTGCGCCTTAAAAAAAGTTTGTGTACTTTGAACCATCAGAAAGCAAAGGTTTTACTATCTCAGTCATGATAAACAAAAATTCCATATTTCCGAATTTTCCGTATTACGAAATATTTGGATATGGGAGACTCAACCTGTACATACATACATACAATCACATACATATACTGTACAGTATCTGCCTGGCCCATCTTTAATGGCACACTGCCTCTAGTGGCCAAATGATCATGACATGCACCAAATAGATACTTTAACAAGGCTAGTTCTATTCGGAGATGCACCTTACAAGCAAGTCATGTGTTTTTAATGCTACAGCACTAGAGTATGATGTGTCCATTCATCATGTTATTTATTGGGGGCCTGGCCCCCGATAATTAAGTATCCAACTCGTTGCGAGCAGCAGCGGTGGGTACATATTCACCAGTGCGATTCAACATTGCTCCGATGCGGGTGCGGAGACAGCTGACCGAAAATCACCTGTCTCCGCGATCTACTTTGCTGCTTCCTCCGCAGCAATGAAAGTTATCACTGCTGAGTCTGACTGAGCAGTACTAGTGCGCCTGCATGAGCTGGGCTTCACACAGGCACACAAAGCCCTGGGGTCTGGTGGAAGGAGCCGGACAGGGGAGGAAGGATCTGAAAGGATCCCTCTTAGCAACCCGGGACTCCTTCCCATAGGGAAGTGTAAGCAGGCTGCCTTATCTATACCCAAATGCGTTTGGGTACATGAACACCTCTTGCTACATAAAATGCTCTAATTAAAGTGACCTCCAATGACCTCCCAAGTAAAATGCTTGCATACAAACACGTTGAAGGGGGATGTAGTCAGGGGCGTATCTATAATGCACCCATAGTATTACTTACCTCTCCGGAGACCCACATTGGCGTGGGGGTCCGGCGATGTAAAAACTGGAAAATGGCCGCCGTGGCCATTTTCCCGTCATTTGCGCATGCGGAGTACAGGGAAAATGGCCTCCACGGCCATTTTCCCGGTGACCTGCGCATACTCTATAGACTCTGGGCGCACTCTAGTGCCCAGAGTCTAACTCCGGCGCTGGCTGCGCACAGCTCAGTGCGCTGCCGGCCGCCGGATAGAGAGGAGGGGGCCCATGTCGGAGACTGCACACGGGCCCCTCCTCTCTAGAAACTCCCCTGGATGTAGTTATGATCCTGGCGGTCGGGATGCAGGCGCTCATAAATCCGTTGCCGGAATCTCGACACCAGTCAGAATCCCGGCACCACCATCCCGACGGTAAGTATTGGGGTTAGGGTTAGGCACTATGGGGGGAGTTAGGCTGCGGGAGGGGGGTTAGGTTTAGGCTGTGGGGAGGGAGAGCTAGGTTTAGGGTTAGCCTACTTGCCAGTAGGTGTCGGCATTGTAACTCCGTCGGGATCCCAAGCGCCGGGATCCCGTACCCAACCCATTGACGGTGTTTGGTTTAACCTGCAGTTTCACTGGTGTTTCAACTTGCGTTTTACAATGAAAATCGAATGCCAGTGGGTACCTGGCGGCCTAATGCAGTTTATTCACCAATTATATGACGGTAAAAATTGCTTCCTAGGTACCTTGTAAAGGTACCGTGGGTTTGTCGCGGGAGGGGTGGAGCCTTCAACAACAAATACCACACGTCACAACAATTACTGCCATCTCACAATAAGCCCTGCCCCAGTTGGCTAGCTCCACGCTATTGACATATCTCTGTCACAACTGTCCTGATTTGCAGACCTCAAAAGAGGCGGTGCTTCAACCAAAACTGGGCGTTACTGGTGGGATTTGGTCGATCAGGATGGATTGGGGGTGAAGCTTTGTTTTGTTTCTCCAGACTCCTGTCTAAATAGTAGAAGGTAAATGTATGATGTCTTGGAGATCTACGTTGAAACATAAGTAAGATTATCAGCTTTGGCCAAGGCCGTTCTTTTAACAAATTGAATCACTATCTCCCCTGCAGCCATACTACCCATATTTGCTGGCAATCACACCCCCAAGGGCCATAACTAGGGCTGTGCCAGAGGGGAATATCAGTATATGAAGGAATCATTAGTTTGTAAAATATATAGTTTAATCGATTGGGTACGGGATGCCGGCGCTCAGGATCCCGGAGGTCAGAATCCCGATGCCAGCATCCCTACGGGGTTAGGATACCGACACTTGCCGGTAAGTACGCTAAGCCTACCCTGCCCGCAGCCTAAACATTGGTAAGGGTGTGGTTATCCACCAGAGGGGGTGTGGCCAGTCACCAAAGTGGCTTGGCTAACCATTAGGCAAATCTTGGTGTAGTTTCTATAGAAGGGAACCAAGCCCCCATGTTGATCATTGGTCCTTCTCTACCTGGTAGCTGACTGTCTAATAAAGTAATAACCAATAATTTGAGGTCTAAAACCTGACACCTAGAGGAGGGGAGATGGGCCCACTGGGGATTTCCCCTGTACCCATGTGGGCCAGGTCAACCCTGCTGTTATCAGAGATGGACTTGTTCCAAGTTCTAGATTTATTTTGCGCATAGGTCCGAGCTGGATTTCCTTCCAGCCCCGCTGGAGCCTCTTAGTGCGAACTGACCATGGTTTCCCTCTCCGACTGCACTTGCCAACCTGTCAGATAATGATTTGATCAATCGTCCAGATAATTGGCAGTCATGTTGCTTAGGAGCATAATATAACATCGCTGCCTATACCCCAAGTGGGTGGCCAATTTCAAGAGTTAAAAAGCATGTGGTGGTCCCTTCAACCTGCACCTATCCATGAGTACTTTTCTCAAGAGCTTGCGTACACAAGCCAGCGTACACAAGTGACATTATAAGTTGAATCAGATGTTACCTGCAGCAGAGATGTCACACAGATCCACTTCATCCGGACGATATATATCTGCTCTTGTATCTCGTGCTGACTCCCTGACACAATTAACCTGCACTCAATTAATTAATTGATGTAAAAGGCTTATTTTGCATCAATTAATTAACTAAGCTCAGGTTAAGTCAACCAGTTAGTATATACAGAAATAGAAAATGTTTCTTAGTAGAGACAAGTCAGACTGAACCAAGCCACATAACATCTGTCGATGTAAAACTTTTTTGAATAAATAGTTGAAGCTTTTTAAGCACAAGAAGTTTATTTACTCTCTCATTCAAACACCTTTATTTGCACCACTGATATTTCTAAATTGCCTCGTACGCGGTGCTCCATTTGCACCATATCTGACACTTCCAATTCATTATTACGTTGACCTCTTATTATAATAGAGATCTCTATCCTAACCTTGTAATGGATTACCTTGAACAATGACGGTCCAACCTACAGGCTAAATGGGCTGATGACCTTGACGACTTCCCCCCCCCCCCCCCCCCAAAAAAAAATGGTCTCTTTTACAGATGACATATTGAGATCACTAAGTTCTTCTAAACTTCAGGAAATTAATTTTAAATACCACACAGAGCCTAGGTCTCTGAGGGCCGCTGAAAATACATGGTGGTAGGAGAATTTGGTCATTGCCCAAAATGCAATATAGAACATGCTTCTTATATTCACGCTTTTTGGACGTGCCCAAATTTTTTTTTTAAATGTTGCTATAAAGTCTTAGCGTTTATAAAGCGAACCTTCCAAATACATGTCCGATCCTCTATTGTTGTGCCATTTTGATATCTGGAAGGAAAACTCTGCTGTTGGACATAGTATCCCTATTCTCATACTTCTAGTCACTTTAGCAAAAAATAATAAAAAAATGGATTAAGAAATCCGCCCCTTCTATTGGAGAGCTGCAGTCGGCTTTATTAGATCATATTCATGTTGATAGACATAATTCTCTGTCTGATATTGAAAATTATGTAACTCTTTCCCTTAGTACAGTCCAACATTTGTAAAGTCTTTGGGGAATATTTACTAATGGTAAATTTTAATCGATTTTGATCAATTTAAAATAGATTAAAATCGATCAAGATCAATGTTGTGTTTCTGGGGTTATATCACACGTTTAATAATACTTAAAAAAAAAAAAAAAAAAAGTTGTTTGTTAGTAAATGTGTGATTTAGCCCCAGAAACACAACATCTATTAAAATCGACCTTTAGTAAATATACTCCTTTCAATCAACAACTTGGTACTACTTCGACTGCTAATCTAGATTTGCCTAAATATAAGCATATATTCAGCACTACTTCTGCGATGTAAGGGGGGGGGGGGTACATCGCAGAAGTAGTGGTGAATATATGCTTATATTTAGACAAATCTAGATTAGCAGTCAAAGTAGTACCAAGTTGTTGATTGAAAGGAGTATATTTACTAAAGGTCGATTTTAATAGATGTTGTGTTTCCTTCCCTTCCCCGCTTTCCCATTCCTCCATATTCATTTTCCTTTCTACCCTCTAATATTTTTCTTCATTAAAAATGCTCCTTTTTTACAATATGACATATGTATTGTTTTCTGTATTCTGTCATTTGCTGTCTGATAAGATCTTATTCTTGGATGAATTTTGTCTTTATACTGTTCTGATTTCTGTTATGCCACATTCCCTGAACTGATGTATTTTTAGGCGCTGTAGTAAAATGTTTAAAAAAATTAAAAAAAAATTTAAAAAAAAACCAGAAAGTTTAATACAAAGTGCTCAAATATTGGCTAAAATGAATAATAATATTAATTAAACATAAAAATAGCTAAGAAAAATATAGTAGCACAAGCCTGGGTACATGAGTTTACAATCTAAAACAATTAGCCATGACCTAAGTCCAATCTATTCTTGCAGCAGGTATACTATATGCAGCTTTGGCAAACAGATGACCAGATGAGCGTACCCTCATTTTCCAGTTGGTAACATTAGAGATGTCAGAGATTTCCGTACGCCCCTTCAGTGCAAGATGTCACTGAAGCCTCTGAAAGTCGCCCATCCCCCCCCCCATGCAAAACATCTGCTATGGCTTATTAACATATTAATGCTTAAAGACAGTGCACAGGACGAACCCCAGACTTAAATTAGTGCTTGCTGGCTGATAAAGACCAATGTACATGCTAATTTCAGGCTCTCGGAATCGCTGCTTTGAAAGTGATTATCTTGCACAAACCCAAACCTCTGGTCCCGGTACCCCAGTCACCGCCCCAGCAATGGTTTATACTTTGCTGGAAGATTCAAAAATAGCTAACGCAAAAACGTACAAAGAATTTTCATCAAATTAATTCAAATCAGCTGTTTATGGTTGTTTAACCTCATACAAGAGGTGTTTTTTTTTTTTGTGCTACGGAGTTGGGAGCCAGATAATTACAATTCGGGAACATAGAGGCTCATGATTGAAATAATTAATCAGAGTCGTACTAAACAAATTAGCATGTGCTGCTGAACCCATTTAATGTGGCAATGCACTGCGGAGCAATCACACAGGTCTCTGAAGCTCACAAAATAAGGGAACAAAGAGGAAGACTTGTAATAATTTTGTCATTTGCTCCCAAGTGTGTTCTTAATGTTTAATACAGTTAGTGCACACTTTTTTTTGTATTGATTCATTGTTTCATCCTATTAATGTGAAGTTCTTTTTTTTTTATTTAGAAGATTTTTTTTTTGATTCTTTTTTTCCCCATGTTGTAATCCACATGGGGTCAAATCATACATTTGGTGTTGACTGATTACTATAAATGGTTTTACCCCCCCGCCCCATCCATCCCAGTATTGACACAGTAAAGACACTGAAATAAACCTCATGGGTAAGCTCCCGTAATGTGGTTGTATACTGATGCTATAAACACGATTATAGGATACATTAACGCTTCTCTACGAATTGTCTTTTCAACAGGATGCTGGTTTGTGATGTTTAAAATGTACACTTTGCTGTGATATGGCTAAATGACAGATCTTCTAGCAATGGGTGGTAGGTGAGAGAGAATATCAGGTAGTGTCATGTGTGTGCGGTTAGACTTCTTGTGTTATAGGTCACACGAGGAGGGGGGACTGATTCTGATGCAGGCGCGGCTACATCTTTCGATGCAAATGTGCCTACGTCTTATGCCAATTCCACGCCAGATTAGCCCAAAACTTGGGCTACTACTTGCAGCGTCTTGAGATTTCCCTCTCTGTGTCCACAATGGGTCGCACCATACGAACTTGCACCAACCCTATGGTGGGCACAGTTCCAGCATCTGAGTACGGCGTCCCGTGTGAGCGGTCTGATGTCTTTGGACACAGTCGCGACACGCCGCGCCAGCTTTGCCACTCCCCTGTGGATACAACATTGATGTTTGCGCAGTTGACCGTTTTTTGCTACTGCACGTGCACAAAAAATATTGAAGACCCCTATGGCCCATGCGTTCCACTGACTACACGCTGTTGCGTACAGGAGCACTTGCATTAGGAACGGAGAGGCAAAAACATAGGCGTTCCTGGGTGGTAGCCTACAGTGAACCCTAAAAATGAACCCTTAAAAAAAAAAGGCCAGTGTTGGGGCATGTCAATGAATGCGGCTGCATTATCAGATGCAGAGCCGCAGCAACAGAAGCCATGTTCAGACAAATTTCAGAAGGACAAGAGTCGATGGTGGAGTCGGTGGTGCACTGATGGTGGAAACACCAGCAGGAGTTGCAACGTTCACTGTCAATGAAAGTGGGTACAGTCTGGTGACCAAGGGAAAGGCTGAAATTAGCATTTGCATATTACCGCCGCAGCGACTCCACAAAAAAAGTTGCAATCACGCGTACAATAGTTTGCACCTCTGCATCAGGCCCTAAACGAGAATATTGCGATTTTCATAAAATGGTGCATGAAAGAGGGGAGATCTGATGTCCTAAAAAGTAGGGTGCCTTAGTACCTTACAGTAGTTTTTCTAATGGCCTGTGTTAATTTCGGGTACTTCGAAAAATATTTTCATGTCTCCCCCTCAAAAAAAAAACTACAGAGCCAACAGCCATCTTTGTTTTCAAAGATGTTTTTCAAATCTCTTCACCGCTCGCCCTCCTCTGATGCAGATAATTCTCCCCAGTCCTCTGAAAAACCTCGAAGCGCAGTGGGAATAAGGATCGGCAATATAAAGGTAATGTAAAAGCTCAGAGGAAGCACTCCCACCTGACTGATACATGGAAGAGTAGGCGAAAGCACATCCCCGTTTAGATACCTAAAATTTTACTACCAATAACCCTTAAAAACCCTTTCAATTTATCTATATTCCACTATACTTTTTACTGCTAAATCATTACTTCTAATAGAGTTTGGAAGCGGAGTTAAAACGCATAAACACAACAGCATACTCCGCAAAAAAACGTGGCTCTATCTTATTCTGAAAACATACAGCCGATAATAACCAATGATTGTACTGTATCAATTAAACGGCAAGGAAAAAAAAAAAAACCTTGAAGAGAAACAAGATAATGCTTTGTGAAATACGGCAGCTATAAAGCACATCAATCTTTTATATTGCTCTCTTTTACACTGCATAAACCGAGCCAAGGTGTCTTCTTCTGAGAGGAGCCTGGAACGCATTGTAGGCAATCTGGATGTGAGAGGGCGAAGCCAGGCAGAAAGAGAGAGAGCGAGCGAGCGAGAGAACCTGTATTACAGTTGGGAATCATCCAGGGTTTTTACGGACTATCCTTGGAAAGCAAATTGGCATTAGTTCAATAAAACACCTACTTAACAGCAAAGGGCCACTGTTCTCCTTTCAATAGTCCCTGAGGTTTTCCATGATATATGTTTGTACATACGGCTCGCTTGCCCTGCAGGGATTTTTTTATTTTTTTTTCCCCGAGGACATAAAGAAAATACAAGAGCGAGTCGGCTCACGTTTATGTGACTTGCACGCAATCTGGAGCCGGGTGACCCAGAAAACGCCACCGATTGACTGGAGAGTCCTTAGAGGAACAAGCTGTTTTTATAAGCTCAAGCTAAATATTGAATTTGGACAACCGATCACCCCCCCCCCCCCCCCATCCCCAGTAAGCTTGTGCTGCCATCTGGGCGCCGGCTGGTATGAAATGGACAAATTAAGACGGCAATTGGTGTTCTAGGACGAGGGACAGAGAAAAAGAAACCTTGTTGGCACCAAAGATGGGTGTAATGAAACAGAATAGTTTATTGCATTAGGTGATCCTCATATATTATATGCGTGTTTAATATCCCATGAGCTATGTATTCCATCACGTTTAAATCAAGTCACATGTCCCAGGGGGGTCAGCTGATCGTTCTTACCAACAAATGACGTTTGCGTAGGTGACCGCAAGAGTTGCGCAATAGAATATATACCGTTAGGTCTCGCTCACGTATATGAGCGTTTTCAAGGAGGTATCATTTTAACGCTCTAAACGTTGCAGCCAGTGGGCAGGATCATGTAGATCGGCTTTGTAAAATATAGGTTAAGCATTATCTAAATCAGGGGTGGGGAACCTTTTTTCTGCCGGGGGCCATTTTGATATATATATCTAACTTTATTCGTGGGTGTAGGCCATACCCCCTCCGTGTGATGTCACATGGGGACGGGGCCAGAATCACCAGTAATTACAGCAATGCCTGGGGCATCCTGAGGATGTTCCGGGGAGCTGTAAGGGCAGGCAGCACTGCTACCATTATAGGCCCCCTGCTAGCCGGATGAGGCTAGCAAAAAAAAGCTCAGAGGGCCAGACCAAATGATTCCAGGGGCCTTATACGGCCCCCGGGCCTGAGGTTCCCCATCCCTGATCTAATTGAATAAACATGCTTGTAAAAGGATATATTTTAGACTTGCCAGGAGTAATATGGGGAAAAAAAATGCAGATTGGCGGAACAGAAATATAACTTGGAAAATTTCTTCAAAAAAAGGTGCCATTACCTGTGCATCAGGTGAGACGTGCGCGTGACAACCGCTTATTCCCACAGTTAATTTTCATACAATTACGACAAAAAAGAAACCAATCATTAAAAACATTTTAACTCTTGTGCGACATTAACATCCAGTACAGAAAGAGGCTTCTTTTAGACGGTGCCTCCTGCTGTAATAACAGCCAAAGATGAGCAATATTAACATGTAAAAAAATAGAAATTTTAAATAATGTAGCAATTTTTTTTTTATTTCAAATGATAACTATTTCTAAACAGGAAGCAATGTGAGGGTATGCTGTTATTATGTCAATATTGTGAGTGTCGACAGGCACAATGTCGACTGTTTATGTTAGAGTTAGGTTTAGGGAGCAAACAAATGGCGTATTTTCAAAGAACTATGAACCCTGTGTGAGCGCCAACACCGCTCATAAATAAATCAAGGAAGCCCAATATTTTTTTTTTTTTAAAAAGGGTCAATCCAATTAGGAGCCAGCTGGGTCCTGCGAGCTGTTGTCACGGCAAACTCGGACCTCAAATTTCAATTGCAATCCAAACTCATATTTATTTTACAAATTCAAGTTTTTTTTTTGTGCACAGGTAAAATGATAGGGAAAAATCTTAATTTTAAAGTAAAAATGTCAGACACAGTGCAGAACCCCTGGTACACCCCTCCCTATGATTAATCATACACTTAGAGGGGTTTAAATAGCATAATTTAGCCAATAAAGACATGCCAGGTTTAGGGGAATTTCAGGTAAGCAGAGGTGTAAGTGATGTGGGACAGTTATGTGGAGGTGTTAGTGATGTGGGACGGTATATGGAGGTGTAAATGATGTGGGACAGGTATGTGGAGGTGTAAATGATGTGGGACAGGTATGTAGAGGTGTAAATGATGTGGGACAGGTATGTGGAGGTGTAAATGATGTTGGACAGGTATGTGGAGGGGTAAATGATGTGAGAGTTATGTAGAGGTGTAAAATATGTGGGACAGGTATGTGGAGGTGTAAATGTGGGACAGGTATGTGGAGGTGTAAATGATGTGGGACAGGTATGTGGAAGTGTAAGTGATGTGGGACAGGTATGTGGAAGTGTAAGTGATGTGGGACAGGTATGTGGAGGTGTAAGTGATGTGGGACAGGTATGTGCAGGTGTAAATGATGTGAGACAGGTATGTAGAGGTGTAAAAGATATGGGACAGGTATGTAGAGGTGTAAATGATTTGGGACAGGTGTGTGAAGGTGTAAATGATGTGGGACAGGTATGGGGAGGTATAAATGATGTGGGACAGGTATGGGGAGGTGTAAATGATGTGGGACAGGTATGGGGAGGTATAAATGATGTGGGACAGGTATTGGGAGATGTAAATGATGTGGGACAGGCATGGGGAGGTGTAAATGATGTGGGACAGGTATGTGGAGGTGTAAATGATGTGGGACAGGTATGTGGAGGTGTAAATGATGTAGGACAGGTATGTGGAGGTGTAAATGATGTGGGACAGGTATGTGGAGGTGTAAATGATGTGGGACAGTTATGTGGAGGTATAAAGGATGTGGGACAGGTATGTGGAGGTGTAAATGATGTGGGACAGGTATGTGGAGGTGTAAGTGATGTGGGACAGGTATGTGGAGGTGTAAGTGATGTGGGACAGGTATGTGGAGGTGTAAATGATGTGGGACAGGTATGTGGAGTAAATGTAGGACAGGTATGTGGAGTACATTATATAGGACAGGTATGTGGAGGTGTAAATGTGGGACAGGTATGTGGAGGTGTAAATGATGTGGGACAGGTATGTGGAGGTGTAAATGATGTGAGAGGTATGTGGAGGTGTAAATGATGTAGATTTATGTGGAGGTGTAAATGATGTGAGACAGGTATGTGGAGGTGTAAATGATCTGGGACAGGTATGAGGTGTAAATGATCTGGGACAGGTATGAGGTGTAAATGATGTAGGAGATTTATGTGGCGGTGTAAATGATTTGAGCGGTATGTGGAGGTGTAAATGATGTGGGACAGGTATGAGGAGGTGTAAATGATTTGAGTGGTATGTGGAGGTATAAATGATGTGGGACAGGTATGGACAGGTATGTGGAGGTGTAAATGATGTGGGACAGTTATGTGGAGGTGTAAATGATGTGGGACAGGTATGTGGAGGTGTAAATGATGTGGGACAGGTATGTGGAGGTGTAAATTATGTGGGACAGGTATGTGGAGGTGTAAATGATGTGGGACAGTTATGTGGAGGTGTAAATGATGTGGGACAGTTATGTGGAGGTGTAAATGATGTGGGACAGGTATGTGGAGGTGTAAATGATATGGGACAGGTATGTGGAGGTGTAAATGATGTGGGACAGGTATGTGGAGGTGTAAATGATGTGGGACAGGTATGTGGAGGTGTAAATGATGTGGAACAGGTATGTGGAGATGTAAATGATTTGAGCGGTATGTGGAGGTGTATTGATGGGAGAGAGGTTTTTGAACATACAAATTAGAGGCAAAAAAGTGTTTATTCCAACTTTTTACAAATATGTATAAAAACACTGCAAAACCACTGTACAGATATTGTTCTGTATCCCAAACAGGCTCGCCAAGAGCCGCGGCGGGCCCGGGTAACAGGGGGTGTGGCCTAATTGCGGGAGGCATGGCCATGCCCCCTTTCCAGAAAAAAAAGTTTTATAGCGCCGCGCGCTGGGGGGGGGGGGTCGCTCTGAGCCCCCTCAGCCTGCCTCAAAGCCAGAGGGGGCGCGATCAGTGTGATTGCTCCCCCCCACAGGCATAGGAGACACAGGCATAGGAGACTTCCACTGCAGCTCAGCACACGCTGTGTGCTGGGCTGCTGTGAGGGGGGGAGGGCGGCATTGGACTCAGGCCCCCGCCGGGCCCCTCAAGAAGCCCGGGTAATCTGTACCAGCTCCCCCGATCCCAAAATGCTGGAAAAACTTAAAAAAATTGGATGAAAACACTTGATAAAAAGTGCAAAAATCAGTCGTGACACCATTTTAAAACCGCCAGTACTTTCCTTATGGCCACTGTCAGCCATCTATATGGTCCCGCTATTTCACGTGTCACTGTTTTGGGGTCCAGGATGGTTTCCCCACTTTTTCATGCAGGTCACATTTTGTAGAAAAGTCGCGCACCCTGTCCGTGGCTACCGCAAATGTTTCTTTCTTATTGGATCTCGCATTTCTTGGATGCGCACAATCGAGAGACGTCTGCGAGTTTCACGAAACATGATAGGATTGAGCCCAAAGAGTATATGATGAAATACGAGTGAAAGGTTTATAGGCATTCTGAGATTTGTGCATTAGTCCGGCTAAGTGGCTCTATCTATCCTCTTCCGCGTAACACTGCCACGACATTCAATATTCCACAACTTACATGGACAAGTGGCTCTCTCCTAATCATGAAAGTTTGTTTGCTAATTCTTCTGAAAATTAAATAATCACAGCAATCAAAGAAGAATGTCTCCACTATATGTAATCAAGCAAACAAGATTTTATCACTAGCACCTCTGCTTTGATCATCATTTCCATAGACTACTGTAATAACGGCAAATGGGAAAAATAATATTTGCTCAAGACGATTGCAACATCACAGTCACCTTTTGTTTCCAGCACGGCATTAATACTTTTTTTTAATATACATTCAGTACAGTAACAAAGAATTTGATGGTAAATAAGAACCATACGGACCCCTAAGGACTGCCCATTTACTGTGTGCGTCTCGGGAGACATTTTGTTTCTATTCAGCTATAGTACATACAGTTTTACAAAGACTTCTACAGAAACAGTTCCCCTGGGTTACAGAATATAAGATATATTGTAAGATATATCGATCCGATCCGGATCGGGACAATATATCGTACGGATCATATAATGTGTGCGTCCGATTATACGTCCACAACAGGCTCCCGTCAGTAGTAACTGTCCGACTGAACTTACCGAATGTCCCAACCAACATTTTCTAGACCTGACAAGATGCCAATAGGGACTAATGCATAGGTGTTGGTAGTTTTCAGCACTTAGTATTAGGATCATCAGATACATTTGTAGAAAGGTGGATAATATAATTGAAGCCGAGAATAAAGCTTGAAAAATAATAATAAATAATCTATTTAGCTAATTTTTTGCTCAGCTTTGTGGGCGTAAAGTTTACAGTTTACCTTTGCGTAAAGTTTACGGTTTATCTTTGCAACGTGTACAGACATGTTAAGACTACATACTCACTCAGCACAAAATACATTATGATTTCATTGCAACTGCAGGATAAATGCATTTCAAAATGTGCATTAAAAAGTTATTTTTTTTAAATGAAATAAGCTGAGTCTCGTACGCAAAGCCCTAAACATTGCACTTCGAACTGAAGCACGGCCGGGGAACGGAGTTTAAACAGTCCCGACACGCCTGTGTTTGCCTAGCCAGCCCCCCACCCCCATTACCTCCCCCACATGCTGACTACCTTCCGCTCACTTTGCGAACGAATCCTCTGTGCGAGCGTAATCGCAACCAATCGCTGCGCGTATGCAGTATGGCTTTCACAGATGTGCAATGGCTTAAAATCGCTCGATCTGCGTAAATATCGGCATTACAGCTACCGCAGAACGTCATTATACTATACCAAACACTTATACTTGTGAATGCTACCTATAACGTTGAAACCGATACAAAAGCAATTCCCTGAGCCCCAGGACTATGGAGGGTTTAATAGGCTTTGTTGGTTGAATTTGCTTTAGCTGCTTGATTTTAATGTCCACATATAATAGGGCCTATGCAATGTCCACATATAATAGGGCCTATGCAATGTCCACATATAATAGGGCCTATGCAATGTCCACATATAATAGGGCCTATGCAATGTCCACATATAATAGGGCCTATGCAATGTCCACATATAATAGGGCCTATGCAATGTCCACATATAATAGGGCCTATGCAATGTCCACATATAATAGGGCCTATGCAATGTCCACATATAATAGGGCCTATGCAATGTCCACATATAATAGGGCCTATGCAATGTCCACATATAATAGGGCCTATGCAATGTCCACATATAATAGGGCCTATGCAATGTCCACATATAATAGGGCCTATGCAATGTCCACATATAATAGGGCCTATGCAATGTCCACATATAATAGGGCCTATGCAATGTCCACATATAATAGGGCCTATGCAATGTCCACATATAATAGGGCCTATGCAATGTCCACATATAATAGGGCCTATGCAATGTCCACATATAATAGGGCCTATGCAATGTCCACATATAATAGGGCCTATGCAATGTCCACATATAATAGGGCCTATGCAATGTCCACATATAATAGGGCCTATGCAATGTCCACATATAATAGGGCCTATGCAATGTCCACATATAATAGGGCCTATGCAATGTCCACATATAATAGGGCCTATGCAATGTCCACATATAATAGGGCCTATGCAATGTCCACGCCCTGTCTGCTGTAGATGGACATCGGAGTTTGTTTGTGATGGGAGAAAAAGCAAAGACAATTTCTCCCATCTGCTGCTCACTTCATTGTGTGGAAGGTATATTTACGGGACTTGAGTCTAAATAACAGAAGCCTCCTGCAAGGTGGGAAAGTGCTTTCAAGCAATTTTTCTATCTAACTGTACCAGTGTCTCCAATTTTCAGCTAACAAGTCTTTGTGCACCAGACTGGGGTCCGTTGTGTTGATCTTACTGCTCAGCTTATGTAGTAAACGAATACCATCGATTCAGCAGCAATTTAGGGGGGAAAAAAAATGTTTAGTTAAACTATTAACCACTAATGTATATTGCATCTAAGGGTATCGAACCAAACAGGTCAACAGGCTTATTTTAACACAAGCATTTCAGTAACCGAAAAATCAATCTCTTTCAGCTGCAGAATGCCATTTATTCCTTCACATGCAGTGCAAACTCTTAGAAAAAATAGGGTAATCAATATCTACTATATTGAAAACAAATTACGGTGACAAGACAGTTTTGACATATTTGAAATATAGGCCTACGAAAATGCATTACATATACATAGGCTACAACTGAACCTCATCGGCTCTGTGTGAACTTTTTCGGTGAGCATTGAACACAGACATGACAATAATACAATTCTATACATACATAGGACACTACATCCCCCAATATGACCTGACCACTGTACATAATACACTTCTATTACACTGTATACAGACATAGGACACTACATCCCCCAATATGACCTGACCACTGTACATAATACACTTCTATTACACTGTATACAGACATAGGATACTACACCCCCAACATGCCCTGACTACTGTACATAATACACTTCTATTACACTGTACAGAGACATAGGATACTACACCCCCAACATGCCCTGACTACTGTACATAATACACTTCTATTACACTGTATACAGACATAGGACACTACATCCCCCAACATGTCCTGACCACTGTACATAATACACTTCTATTACACTGTATACAGACATAGGACACTACATCCCCAACATGTCCTGACCACTGTACATAATACACTTCTATTACACTGTATACAGATATAGGACACTACACCCCCAACATGCCCTGACTACTGTACATAATACACTTCTATTACACTGTATACAGACATAGGACACTACATCCCCAACATGTCCTGACCACTGTACATAATACACTTCTATTACACTGTATACAGACATAGGACACTACATCCCCCAACATGACCTGACTACTGTACATAATACACTTCTATTACACTGTATACAGACATAGGACACTACATCCCCAACATGTCCTGACCACTGTACATAATACACTTCTATTACACTGTATACAGACATAGGACACTACATCCCCCAATATGACCTGACCACTGTACATAATACACTTCTATTACACTGTATACAGACATAGGACACTACATCCCCCAACATGACCTGACTACTGTACATAATACACTTCTATTACACTGTATACAGACATAGGACACTACATCCCCCAACATGACCTGACCACTGTACATAATACACTTCTATTACACTGTATACAGACATAGGACACTACATCCCCCAACATGACCTGACTACTGTACATAATACACTTCTATTACACTGTATACAGACATAGGACACTACATCCCCCAACATGACCTGACCACTGTACATAATACACTTCTATTACACTGTATACAGACATAGGACACTACATCCCCAACATGACCTGACCACTGTACATAATACACTTCTATTACACTCTATACAGACATAGGACACTATATCCCCCAACATGACCTGACCACTGTACGTAATACACTTCTATTACACTGTATACAGACATAGGACACTACACCCCCCAACATGACCTGACCACTGTACATAATACAATTCTATTACACTCTATACAGACATAGGACACTACACCCCCAACATGACCTGACCACTGTACATAATACACTTCTATTACACTGTATACAGACATAGGATACTACACCCCCAACATGACCTGACCACTGTACATAATACACTTCTATTACACTGTATACAGACACAGGACACTACACCCCCAACATGCCCTGATCACTGTACATAATACACTTCTATTACACTGTATACAGACATAGGACACTACACCCCCAACATGATCTGACCACTGTACATAATACACTTCTATTACACTATATACAGACATAGGACACTACAGACATAGGACACTACACCCCGAACATGACCTGACTACTGTACATAATACACTTCTATTACACTATATACAGACAAAGGACACTACGCCCCCAACATGACCTGACCACTGTACATGACCAAAATACACATGTATTACACTCTATACAAACATAGGGCACTACACCCCCAACACGACCTGACCACTGTACATAATACACTTCTATTACACTCTATACAGACACAGGACACTACACCCCCAACATGATCTGACCACTGTACATAATACAATTCTATTACACTCTATACAGATATAGGCCCTCATTCAGAGCCGTACGCTCTGAGCAGAGCGCACGCTCTGAATGAGGGCCGGCCTCCATGAAAATGGAGCGTCCTCCTGGACGCTCGTATAGCTGTGGGTCACCACCCACAGGCTATACGAGCGTGCATTTTGATGGCCGCGATGGTCGTGACCATCGCGACCATCGAAATTGCGAGCCGGAGCCTGCGGTTGAGGTTTTCAACCGCAAGCTCCGGAGTGATTTTGGCTCTATCAGAGCCAAAATCACTCCCACTGACATCACTAGTGATGTCAGTGGGCCGGCTTCTGACGGGAGGCGTTCCCTTGGGAACGCCCCCGCCAGGGAGGCACGCCCCCCGCACGCCTACCAAAGGGGGCGTGCTGTCAATCAACATCGACAGCACGCCCCCTTTGATCAGACACAACGAGCGAAGGATTTTCCTACGCTCGTCGCGTCTGGCGCATGCGCACGACGGAGCTCCCTCCGTCGTGCGCATGCTCAGTCCATAACATCGACCCACTTGCGAGCGGACAGCCGCCCGCGAGTGGGTCTGAATCAGGCCCATAGGACACTACATCCCCAACATGTCCTGACCACTGTACATAATACACTTCTATTACACTGTATACAGACATAGGACACTACACCCCCAATATGACCTGACCACTGTACATAATACACATCTCTTACACTATATACAGACATAGGACACTACACCCACATGACCTGACCACTGTACATAATACACTTCTATTACACTGTATACAGACATAGGGCATTACACCCCCAACATGCCCTGACCACTGTACATAATACACTTCTATTACACTGTATACAGACATAGGGCATTACACCCCCAACATGTCCTGACCACTGTACATAATACACTTCTATTACACTGTATACAGACACAGGACACTACACCCCCAATATGACCTGACCACTGTACATAATACACTTCTATTACACTGTATACAGACATAGGACACTACACCCCCAACATGACCTGACCACTGTACATAATACACTTCTATTACACTGTATACAGACATAGGACACTACACCCCCAACATGACCTGACCACTGTACATAATACACTTCTATTACACTGTATACAGACATAGGACACTACACCCCCAACATGACCTGACCACTGTACATAATACACTTCTATTACACTGTATACAGACATAGGACACTACACCCCCAACATGACCTGACCACTGTACATAATACACTTCTATTACACTGTATACAGACACAGGACACTACACCCCCAACATGTCCTGACCACTGTACATAATACACTTCTATTACACTGTATACAGACATAGGACACTACACCCCCAACATGACCTGACCACTGTACATAATACACTTATACACTTCTATTACACTATATACAGACACAGGACACTACACCCCCAACATGTCCTGACCACTGTACATAATACACTTCTATTACACTGTATACAGACATAGGACACTACACCCCCAACATGACCTGACCACTGTACATAATACACTTCTATTACACTGTATACAGACACAGGACACTACACCCCCAACATGTCCTGACCACTGTACATAATACACTTCTATTACACTGTATACAGACATAGGACACTACACCCCCAACATGACCTGACCACTGTACATAATACACTTATACACTTCTATTACACTATATACAGACACAGGACACTACACCCCCAACATGTCCTGACCACTGTACATAATACACTTCTATTACACTGTATACAGACATAGGACACTACACCCCCAACATGACCTGACCACTGTACATAATACACTTATACACTTCTATTACACTGTATACAGACACAGGACACTACACCCCCAATATGACCTGACCACTGTACATAATAAACTTCTATTACACTGTATACAGACACAGGACACTACACCCCCAATATGACCTGACCACTGTACATAATAAACTTCTATTACACTGTATACAGACACAGGACACTACACCCCCAACATGACCTGACCACTGTACATAATAAACTTCTATTACACTGTATACAGACACAGGACACTACACCCCCAACATGACCTAACCACTGTACATAATACACTTCTATTACACTATATACAGACACAGGACACTACACCCCCAACATGTCCTGACCACTGTACATAATACACTTCTATTACACTGTATACAGACACAGGACACTACACCCCCAACATGACCTGACCACTGTACATAATACACTTCTATTACACTATATACAGACACAGGACACTACACCCCCAACATGACCTGACCACTGTACATAATACACTTCTATTACACTCTATACAGACATAGGACACTACACCCCCAACATGTCCTGACCACTGTACATAATACATTTCTATTACACTCTATACAGACATAGGACACTACATCCCCCAACATGTCCTGACCACTGTACATAATACATTTCTATTACACTGTATACAGACACAGGACACTACACCCCCAACATGACCTGACCACTGTACATAATACACTTCTATTACACTATATACAGACACAGGACACTACACCCCCAACATGACCTGACCACTGTACATAATACACTTCTATTACACTCTATACAGACATAGGACACTACACCCCCAACATGACCTGACCACTGTACATAATACATTTCTATTACACTCTATACAGACATAGGACACTACATCCCCCAACATGTCCTGACCACTGTACATAATACATTTCTATTACACTGTATACAGACACAGGACACTACACCCCCAACATGACCTGACCACTGTACATAATACACTTCTATTACACTGTATACAGACACAGGACACTACACCCCCAACATGACCTGACCACTGTACATAATACACTTCTATTACACTATATACAGACACAGGACACTACACCCCCCAACATGACCTGACCACTGTACATAATACACTTCTATTACACTCTATACAGACACAGGACACTACACCCCCAACATGACCTGACCACTGTACATAATACATTTCTATTACACTGTATACAGACATAGGACACTACACCCCCAACATGTCCTGACCACTGTACATAATACATTTCTATTACACTCTATACAGACATAGGACACTACATCCCCCAACATGTCCTGACCACTGTACATAATACATTTCTATTACACTGTATACAGACATAGGACACTACACCCCCAACATGACCTGACCACTGTACATAATACACTTCTATTACACTCTATACAGACATAGGACACTACATCCCCCAACATGACCTGATCACTGTACATAATACACTTCTATTACACTATATACAGACATAGGACACTACACCCCCCAACATGACCTGACCACTGTACATAATACACTTCTATTACACTCTATACAGACATAGGACACTACACCCCCAACATGACCTGACCACTGTACATAATACATTTCTATTACACTGTATACAGACATAGGACACTACACCCCCAACATGTCCTGACCACTGTACATAATACATTTCTATTACACTCTATACAGACATAGGACACTACACCCCCAACATGTCCTGATCACTGTACATAATACACTTCTATTACACTCTATACAGTGATCACGAAATACGCGATATAGCGCGTTTTTATGCAATACAGGAAGTTAAAAATGCCCAGGTCCCCCAGGACGTGCTGTGTGCGCTCCGAGGAACAGACAACAACCACCGGCGGTGATTGGTTGGGGAGATGTTGCCGACGTCGAATGGCTGCTGCCACGCACACACAGCAGCTGCAGCAGCCAATCACAGCCGGCAACATTCACCAACCAATCACCCGCCGGCGGCGTCTCTCATCCAATAGCCGTGGGCTGTGCGTTCCACCTGACTTCCGCGCTGCTCCAGGTGTCCTGCCTCCTAGAGTGCCTGACTGCCTGTGCGAGGCTGAGCTGGCCTGGGACTCAGAGAACAAAGTATAGAGGACCGCGAGCGCCCGGCTCTTCCAGCTGATTGAAATCAGAGTGTGGCTGAGGACAGCGATGGGACTGCAGCCGGGCTGTGTCTACCTCCAACCCCCTCACAGCCAATCTGCCACCAGGAGGCTTCACCTATGAGACGGACTCTCATACCTATTTCATTAAGCGCCCTGCAGAAATCTGTGACAGGGCGCCCCCTGCTGTTCACCTCCGTGGCCAGAAAGTTCAGCTGAAGGGTCCTGCCTAGAAACACTAGGGGCACAGCGCCAGGCCTTAGAGTCACTGATGGCCCTATTATAACTATGGAGTGCCGCAGACACACTACTTACGGTAGTAAAACGACCTGGAGTGACCTGTTTGATGTTTCTCATTGATAAACCCATTGGTCTGTACTGTTTTATACATAGATTATGACCCTTATTAAATCCTACTCTGCCCTCCCACCTCTGCTCCCCATGTCTCTGCCCCTTCTGCTCTCCTCTCCTGTGTACTCCCCATGTGTATACCCCTTCTGCTCTCCTGTATTCTCTGCCCTCCCACCTCTGTGCCCCTGTTCCCCTCACCCCATGTCTGTACCACTTCTGCTCTCCTGTTCCCCCTCTTGCCCTCTGTCTGTCTGTACCCCTTCTTCTCTCCCCATGTTTGCACCACTTCAGCTCTCCTGTATCCTCTGCCATCACAACCCTGTGCCCCCTGTTACCCTCTCCCCTCCCAACCCTGTGCTCCGTTACACTCTCCCCTTCCAACCCTGTGCCCCGTTACCCTCTCCCCTCCCAACCCTGTGCCCCGTTACCCTCTCCCCATGTATGTACTCCTCCTGCTTTCCCGTGTACTCTGCACTCCCACCTCTGTGCCCCCTGTTCCCCGCTCACCATGTCAGTACCACTTCTGATCTTCTGTGCCCCCTGTTCCCCGCTCGCCATGTCTGTACCCCTTCTGCTGCCCTGTGTACTCTCCCCTCCCATCCCTGTGCCCTTCTTCCCATGTCATTCTCAGTGCAAAATATTCGCTATAGCGAGTTTTTACGTGCTATTGGTAGATGGGCATAAATTGTGATGGGACCCCGAAACTGTGGAGGAGGACCCCAATTTTTAAAAGTGATTGGACCCACATTCTTTTTTCATTAAGCACGATCACTGTCTATACAGACATAGGACACTACATCCCCAACATGACCTGATCACTGGACAGGATAATAATACAATTCTATTACACACTATACAGATATAAGTCACTTGGGGGTATATGTAATAGCCTGCGGACTGCAGGCATCGTCGAGTCCCGTGCAAGACTTTTCTCATTCTAAGTTCCGTTGTGCCCCATACAGACTCTGTGCACACAGAGCATATTTGCCTACTTTTGAAAAAAAACATTTTAGGGAGACTGCGAAAGCAACACGTCTGAGCGCGGCGGTAAAGTGGGCGTGTACCGCTACATCTGAGAGGCATGTCATAAACCTGACTTACATCCACATGTAAATGAGCCCCATAGCTATTAGTAAGATCTACTTGCATGTAGCCATAGGGATCACTGTGCCTCATAACTAATGCAGGGAAATGATACTAATGATCCCATTTGAATGTATACACACTCTTTTTTGTTTAACAGGTCCATAATGGGGGTAAGGTGCAATGAGCGAGATTGCTAGGCTCTTCAGGGAGTCAGGGAGACTCCCTGATATAGTAGCAATCAGGGAGAGTTGGCAAGTATGTCACAGATACACAAGTGTCACATATCACATTAATCAGCACAGTCTGCTGGTGCGTCCTAGTCCCATCGCGACTTAGACACAATTTCGGCAAAATAACGCTAGACGGGGGACCTTGGGAGGGATCCTGTTGCTTCCCTCATGGAAAAAACTCAGAAAAGAAGTTCACAGGCTTCTATTAGGCTACACCATCTATAGATGTCAGGTCAGGTCTATAGATAGTGTTGCCTACCGGGTCCAAGAGCCGCAAAAGTTTAACTTTACAGAAAACTGCAATTTCTACTTCAGGGTCCATAGGGTATCCACAGGATACCTTGGGTATAGGTGTGACGTCAGTCGCAGGGCACCAAAGAGTTAAGCTTTCAGCCTCCCAGGATGCACTAGGTCCCCCTCCTATACCCCGCCCCCGGGCCAAGGCACCTCAGTTTAGTTTGGTGCCCGGCCGGAGTCGGGTGCACCTGTTGGAGTGGGGACTAGAAGAGCCCCTGAAGCTTATTCTTCATGCAGCTGTGGCTGCACATCTGGATGAACAGCATGGACAGTCAGTCCTGACGTCCATGCTGTCTTCCCTACACCCCGCCGGTACCAGAACGCCGGTACTGATCCGGGGATGCTGGTGGGCGTCTGGGGTCACAGCTAGCGGTGACCCCAGATGCTCCGGACCATGGCCGGATTCAAGGGGGACAGAGGTAAGCAGCGGGGTCCCGCGGTGGGTCCCCGCTGATCACATGGTCCTAAGTCCCCAGGCAGGGGGCTCCCTGGGGACTGGCTGCAGCGTGGAGCCAGGCGACCAACCTGCGCTTCCACTACCCCCTGGGACAGCGGACCGCAGCAGAGCGGTAGCGCTGCGGCGTCCCAGGGGTTAAATGCATGCCAGGGGAGCGCGCCTTCCCTGTCTCACAGCCGGCGCCTCCCCCGCTGCACACAGCCCTCTCTGCATGCTGCCGACTGGTCCTGTGGCAGCGCTCCTCCCCCAGGCCAGCCTCCTCTCTGCTCCTCGGCGGCCATCTTCTCCAGAACGCATGGTGAACGCTGCTGGAAGCGCTGGACGGAAGCATCGTGGTCTGGGTCCCCCCGCATACCTCTCCTCCGCTGTGGTCAGGTCTGTGTATGCAGCGCTGTGTCCTACCAGGCCCTGTGTCTGTGTAGTTGAGTGATCAGCGCTGTTAGTGCAGGAATTGTTATTTTTCTGCATTGTATGTGACTGTGCTAGCGCTGCTGCCTGTAATCTTTTCTTCTCTAAACTGTCAGCTTTATTACTGTCCCTGTTCTTTCTGCTAAAGCCCTTGCGGTGCGGTGCTGCAGGGTGGTCTCTCGCCTATTTAATACTTAATTGGTGAGAGAGGTCACATACGTGGTGCCATCATGTCTGAAAGTGATTTTCCCCTCCGGCTACAGTGTACCACGTGCAAAGTACCGTTAGCGGAGGGGGAGGGTAGCGCGGAGGGCCTTTGCCGGCAGTGTTTGTCCATGGCGCGGCCTATTACGGTTACAGCACCGGTACAGGAGCCGCCCTGGGCTTGTTTCGCTCAGGCGTTAACAGCTTTAGTGGGCCAGTTAGCTCCGCAGCCCGCGTTTACTCCGATGGGTTTGTCCCAGCAGTCTGTGGTGTCGTCACCCATGCAGGGGTTCCCACGACAATTGGTGGTACCCCACAGTCTCCCTATTTCCCCGCTCCCGGGTTCTCAGGAGCCAGCGTGGGTTAACTCCCTGACAAGTTCTGTACAGCACTTGTCGGATGTGTTGCAAGGGGAGTCTGTGATGCGGTCTCATAAAAGGCCGGTGGCGTCTCTGTCCGCTCCTTATGAGGATGACGAAGGGACGTCTGATGATGGGGAGATTCTAGATCCTTACGATCAGGAACCTCTCCATACTAAGGACGCTGATGCTAAGTCCAAAGTATATATTCCTGGACTTATTCGGGCGGTCCGCACAGCCTTGGTGATTGAGGACGAAGTTCCCCCAGCGGCTAAATCTAAGTATGCCTTTTTCAAAGATGTGAAGGGCGATGCCACAGTCTTTCCTCTTTCGGGTCAGTTGGTGGACCATTTAGAGGAGGCGTGGAAACAACCTGGCAAAAGATACCAGCCGCAGAGACGCCTGGCGGTGGCTTATCCGTTCGCGGATAATTATTTTGCTAAGTGGGAATCCCCTCCACAGGTGGATTCTCACGTGACCCGTCTTGTCCGTAGTGCCACATTGCCGATGCCATCCATGTCCTCCCTTAAGGATGCTACGGACCGCAAGGTAGAAATCTGCCTGAAGTCCGCTTATTCCCTTGCAGGGGGGGCAGCACGGCCGGCTATGGCCATTTGCTGGGTTGCCAGAGCGATGGAGCGCTGGGCGGATTCATTAGAGGCTTCTTTTGAATCCGACTGTCCGGCCGATCAGGCGGAGTTGATTGGCAATCTCCGTGATTCGGCCACCTACATCAACGAGGCGGCTCTAGACATTAGTACTCTGGTGTCTAGAATTTCTTCAGCAGCGGTAGCTGCTCGTCGCAACTTGTGGCTGCGATCCTGGAAGGCGGACGCAGATTCCAAGAAAGGTCTGGAAGCGTTGCCGTTTACCGGAGAAGTTCTCTTCGGTCCGGATCTGGATAAGATTGTGGCCACGCTGGCGGCAGCCAAATCTGCCTGTCTCCCGTCGGCCGCTGCTCCTTCTGGTTCGGGACCATCGTCCTTTCGGTCATCTAGGGCCCAGGGCAGGCCCAAACCACAGTCGTTTCCTTGACAGGCTGGCCCTAAGAAATCGGTCAAGCCCCGGAAGCAGGCATGGAGTACCAGACGTCCGGCCCCCAAGCCAGATGACAAGCCTGCGGCCTGACGGTCCGGGCCTCCCTTTGGGGATCCCAGGGTGGGAGGCCGCCTGCTACAGTTCGCCCAGCGTTGGTCGACCACTACGACAGACACTTGGGTTCTGGAGGTGGTTTCCCACGGATACGCCCTCTCCTTCCGGCACAGACCCCCGGCTCGCTTCTTCACCACGGGTCTCCCATCAGACCGGAACAAGGCTACGGAGCTGCGGAAGGTATTGCACACTATGCTCCAGGCTGGAGTTATAGTGGCGGTTCCATTCTCCCAGAGGGGCCAGGGTTTCTATTCAAATCTATTTTTGGTACACTCAACAAGTCTTTGCGGGTCCCGAAGTTTCGGATGGAGACCCTACGGTCCATCATTCTGGCGCTGGAACCTGGGGACTACTTGGTGTCATTGGACATACAGGACGCTTACCTGCATGTCCCTATTCTTTGGCGCCATCAACAGTTCCTCAGGTTTGCAATCAGCAGCGACCACTTCCAGTTTCGGGCGTTACCTTTTGGCCTGGCAACAGCACCACGTGTTTTCACCAAGGTGATGGCGGTCATGGCGGCTTCTCTGCGGCTGCAGGGAGTCCGCATGTTGCCGTATTTGGAAGACCTGTTATTGGTGGCAGGATCTCCAGAGCTCCTGTTACGCCACTTGGACCTGACCATTGCACTGCTGCAACGGCACGGCTGGCTAATCAACTGGCAGAAGTCCACTCTAATCCCGTCTCTGAGGATTCTGCATCTTGGAGCCTTATTGGACTCGGGACAGCAAAGGATCTTCGTGACGGAGGACAAGATCTCTGCTTTACAGTCAAGGGTGCGCAGTTGTCTGCACAGCCGCCGGGTGTCCTTACACTCGGCGATGAGGTTACTGGGCTGCATGGTGTCGGTGTTCGACATGGTGGAATACGCCCAGTTTCACTCCAGACCTCTGCAGCACCTGATCCTGTCCAAGTGGAACGGGCTGACTCAGTCTCTGAAGTCCCAGACGATTGTGCTCACCCAGGAGGTTCGCCTGTCCCTTACGTGGTGGTTACAGACGACCCACCTCAACAAGGGACGTCCGTTCTGGGTTCCAAATTGGGTCCTGTTGACAACGGACGCCAGTCTTCGGGGCTGGGGAGCAGTTTCGGGTCCACACTTGTTCCAGGGCAGGTGGACGCCGACAGAAGCGGAGCTTCCAATAAATATCTTGGAACTCCGTGCGGTCTTCAATGCTCTCCAGCAGGCACAGCGGTTTCTCCAGGGTCGCCCGGTGCAGGTCCAGTCGGACAACGCTACCACCGTGGCCTACATAAACAGGCAAGGAGGAACTCGCAGTCGGGCGGCTCTCGTAGAGGTCTCTCGGATCCTGGTTTGGGCGGAGCGCAATCTTCCGGCCATATCAGCGGTCTTCATCCCGGGAGTGCTCAATTGGGAGGCGGACTTTCTAAGTCGCCAGGACGTTCATCCGGGGGAATGGTCCCTGCACCCGGACGTTTTTCAACTACTGGTGGACAGGTGGGGTCTTCCAGAAATCGACCTCATGGCGTCCCGGCACAACAACAAGTTGCCGGTGTACGGGTCTCGCACAAGAGACGAAGGGGCGTCTCTGGTGGATGCTCTGTCCGTCCGGTGGACGTTCCGGTTCGCATACCTGTTCCCTCCGGTCTCCCTTCTTCCACGGGTAATCCGGAAATTCAAACAGGAAGGAGGGACGCTCCTGTTGATAGCTCCCGCGTGGCCCAGACGGCACTGGTTCTCAGACCTTCAGGGTCTGTCCGTGGACATTCCTCTGCGGTTGCCGCTACGACCGGACCTTCTGTCTCAGGGTCCTTGCCTTCACCCGGACCTGACTCGGCTGTCTTTGACGGCGTGGCTGTTGAGACGGCCATGCTGAGGTCCCGGGGGTTTTCCAGCTCTGTGGTGCGTACCATGTTACGAGCTCGGAAACCGTCTTCCGCGAGGATATACCATCGCGTGTGGCATACGTTCTTCCAGTGGTGTCGACCGAGAGGTTATGCACCGCGGGAGTTTCGTCTGTCTCGGATTCTCGCCTTCCTGCAAGCGGGACTAGATCATGGGCTTCGCCTTGCTTCTTTGAAGGTACAGGTTTCGGCCCTATCTGTCTGGTTTCACCGTAGGATTGCTACAATCCCGGATGTGCGCACCTTTATGCAGGGTGTTCTCCGCATTCAGCCGCCCTTTGTTCCACCTGTGGCGCCTTGGGATTTGGCTGTGGTCCTGAGGGCTCTCCAAGGACCGCCGTTTGAACCACTGGGCTCAGTGGATCTTAAATGGCTAACAGCTAAGACTGTTTTCCTTCTGGCCATTGCTTCGGCCAGACGTGTTTCTGAGTTAGGGGCTCTTTCTTGTAGACCCCCTTTCTTGGTTTTTTATGGGAACAGGGCAGTGCTCCGCACTCGGCCCGAGTTTCTTCCCAAAGTTATTTCCCAGTTTCATATTAACGAGGAAATAGTTGTTCCGGCCTTTAACTCACCGGGTCTTTCCGTGGGTGAGGCCTCTTTGGATGTTGTGCGGGCCTTAAGGACTTATGTTGACCGCACTTCTTCGTTTAGGAAGTCGGACGCTTTGTTTGTCCTCCGTAAAAAGGGTTGGCCTGCTTCAAAGCAAACTTTGGCAGCCTGGATCCGTATGGCTATTTCTGAAGCTTATCTTCATGAAGGCCTACCGGTCCCTCCTTCTCTGAAGGCTCATTCCACTAGGTCTGTGGGTCCTTCGTGGGCAGCTCGACGTGGTGCCTCGGCAGTTCAGATCTGCAAGGCTGCTACGTGGTCTTCTGTCCATACCTTCGTGAGGTATTACAGGTTTGACACCTTCGCCTCTCAGGATGCTTCCTTCGGGCGGCGGATTCTCCTTTCTGCACAGGAGCGTCCCCACCCTTAAAGGATACTGCTTTGGGACATCCCCAAGGTATCCTGTGGATACCCTATGGACCCTGAAGTAGAAAATATGAGATATGGTAAGAACTTACCCTTGTTATCTCTATTTCTACGAAGTCCATAGGGTTCCACAGGACTCCCGCCCTGTCGCACCTGTGCTGCAGATGGGCTTTGCTCTGGTCACCGGTTTTCCGTCTCCCTCTGGTGAGAATGTGATTCTTGTATGTGTCCAGATCTTTGTTCTCTCTCTTCCTTCTCCTCCTCCGGCCTATGGCTTGGTAACTAACTGAGGTGCCTTGGCCCGGGGGCGGGGTATAGGAGGGGGACCTAGTGCATCCTGGGAGGCTGAAAGCTTAACTCTTTGGTGCCCTGCGACTGACGTCACACCTATACCCAAGGTATCCTGTGGAACCCTATGGACTTCGTAGAAATAGAGATAACAAGGGTAAGTTCTTACCATATCTCATATTTTTGGAGGTTTGACCGCAATTCTTGTGTTGATGCATCCCGCCCTTGGTATGAACTTAGTGACTCTTGGCCAGACCCTTAGAATTCACAGGATTCTTTTTTATTTTTTAGTAGTTCATGAAATCACATCACAGCGACAGGTGAAATTTATACCAGCGGGTGTAGTAGGTATTACAGTCGGCCGCATGGCCGGCGGTTCAAATCCCGACAGCGGCAGCCCGGCAAGGGTGAAGATCCCGATCGTCCCTAAGGTAAGTATCGCTAACCTAATTCTACCCCCTAACCCTCCCTTAGGGGTGCCTAACCCTAACCTCCCCCCCAAAGGCCTAACCCTAATCCCCCCTCTAAGTGCCTAACCCCCCCTTCCCCACTGCCTAAACCTAAGTCACAGGGGGGGTGCCTAACCCTAAGTCCCCCCCGGGGCCCTAAACCTAACCCTCCACCCCGCGGCTGTCAGTGCCCGGATTACCTTCATTCGGTATGCCGGGCGTCGGTCTTCCGGTGTATGGGTAATGACAGGCGTTGAGTTTTCGACGTATGTCATTAGTACCACGCCGGGATTAGAGAGTCTGGAAACCGGCGGTCGGCATTTAGACTGTCGGCTTCCAGACTACATCCCGTCACAACAGCACAGGTGCAATAATTAGTGTCCAGACAGATCTCTGACAAACCATCTCCAGGAGGGAAAGACGCAGAACACGCACTGTTGCTGAGTATAAGTTTGGGAACCTTAAATTCACAGCGACTGTAAAAATGAAACACAAAATGAAAACCCGCATTAAAGCAGAAATCAATGTCTACTTTTAGCAGTAGAAAGTATCACCGTATTATTTTTATTACATGCGCACTAACCTGGCCAGCTTGTGATCCGAGTAAGTCGTGATCGTGGTGCATCGCTGGCTCTCTATAATTACTCGCTGCATTCGGAGCTTCATTTAAATGTAACTACTCTTCTGCAATGTGAATGGCTTGAGAGGCTCCCGCTAATGTCATTCTCGGGCATAACATAGCAGCGTGCAGAAGGAAATCGAACGCCTGAGTAGAATGTTTTGTTTGAGTGCTATACGAGCTAGTGGCAGTAACCGTCTGCTAACAGCCCCAGGGGTATTACCCTGCCAGTAGTACTCCTATACAAACACTTCAACCTACCCATACACTGCAGATATACTCAGACACTACTGGCACGGCAAAGCCTCTACGTACTCTACTTGCCTTTATAATTATCATTTTTATAGCAAGACTGTCTAAGTCCAAGATGCAGATCTCCCAATTAGTCTCTGTTTAAACATCTGTTGCAAGACGGCATTTACCATACGTAATTTGAGCAAAACACAGTTTGATTTGGGTGTCTGAAATACAGCCAGTGTCTGCAGAAAACAATAGCTCAATTATATTTTGTTTTGTTTTCAGGAATCTTAGTTTTTTTTTTTTTCATATTCCACGTGTAATAAAGTCACCTGTGATCAAATAAACAACTTCTTCAAACTTTCTATTGTATCTTTCTAGTATAGACCGCGTATAGAGAAAATGGCGAAACGCTGTGTGTACTCTGCTCTATTTAAGTGTATTGGTCCAGCGGAGGCTATAATTGTGTGGATTGATACATAAATTAACAGCAACCTAGCTATTCACTAAACCAGTCACCTGGCACAAGAATATCGGTTCAATCCACAGAACCGCTGTGTCCATGGCGTGGAGGATCCAGTATGATTTACCAACAGCGGCATTCCGGCAGTAGTGAAAATCCTGATCGTAGAAAGGTAAGTATCGACTAACCTATTCTACACCCTAACCTTCCCCCCCCCCCCCCCCAAGTGCCTAACCTTAATTCCCCCTCTAAGTGCTTAAACCTAACCCCCCCTTCCCCGCCGCCTAAACCTAAATCCCTCGGGGGGATGCCTAATCCTAACCTCCCCCCGGGGGTGCCTAACACTCCCTTCCCCTAGCCTAAACCTAACCTCCCAGGGGGGGTGCCTAACCCTAATTCCCCCCCCCCCCCCCGGGAACCCTAAACCTAACCCCCCCCACGGCTGTCCGCGCCTGGAGCCCAGGCTTACCTTCGATCTGTAATCCGGGTGTCAGGCTCCCGGCGTAGGGAAAACGACAGGCGTTGTGATTTCAACGCCTGTCATTTAACCCTTGCCGGGATTATACAGTTGGGAAGCCGACGGTCGGGATTCCGTCCATCGGCTTCCCGACTGCTTCCCGGTGTGGAGCCAAGGAGGGACGTTTAACAACTAACTGATAAGGTGTTTTAAATGCCTTTTGAGGTCCCACTCCTAAAATTAGTGTACGGTACAAAATAATGAAGAGTGTAAAAAAATAAATCTAAAAGTAAAAAAACCCCAAAAACTTATTTTCATTGTCCCGTAAATCTAAATTTCTGAAATCAAAAATGTATCTAAAAAAAAAAAAAATGGATTTGGGAACAACCTGTAAAAGTTACCAGTAGACAGTTAGCAAATCAAATTTTGTTTTCTATATTTAAATGTTTGTACTACAATTCTTAAGTATAATGGTAACTTTGATCAGACGCACTTCATCTACTTTTCTTCTTTTTATTCAGGACGTGAGAGTAAAAAAAAAACAAAAATAAAATTTTGGAGTTTTCAAAACTGCGCTCCAAAGCAGGGTGATAAATCACTCAATGTAGCTCCCCTGGGGGAAGGGAGGGGGGATCTCCTGTCTAGAAGTTGTTGTCAGTACCTTGTGGTTTGTCTGACAGCACCGGGGTGTGCAACTTTTTGAAGGGCAATTGTGATCACATGGATCAGGGATATTGCAGCTTTCTGATTGGTCCTCCCGCCTACACCCATGCTCCACAGTCAATTTAAACTGGAAACAGAAACACAGCTTTACAATGCTGTACAATTCAGTCTTTTAGTCACAGCATAGAACAACAAATGTAGACAAGCGCAGAGCGGACTGTGGGCCTGAATCAGCAAGGAACGCAGTTTCAGCCGATTGTTGCATTCTGCACATGCATCGGAGTGAGCGTGCCGGCCACTGCGATCGGGACTACATCGCACATAGCCTCATAGCATGCGCTGAACTAAGGCAAAGCTGCACGCAGGCTATAGATACAGTATATGATACATGCACGCAGGCTATAGATACAGTATATGATATATGCACGCAGGCTATAGATACAGTATATGATACATGCACGCAGGCTATAGATACAGTATATGAGATATGCACCCAGGCTATAGATACAGTATATGAGATATGCACGCAGGCTATAGATACAGTATATGAGATATGCACGCAGGCTATAGATACAGTATATGAGATATGCACGCAGGCTATAGATACAGTATATGAGATATGCACGCAGGCTATAGATACAGTATATGAGATGTGCATGCAGGCTATAGATACAGTATATGATATATGCACGCAGGCTATAGATACAGTATATGAGATATGCACGCAGGCTATAGATACAGTATATGAGATATGCACGCAGGCTATAGATACAGTATATGATACATGCACGCAGGCTATAGATACAGTATATGAGATATGCATGCAGGCTATAGATACAGTATATGATATATGCACGCAGGCTATAGATACAGTATATGATATATGCACATAGGCAGCTTTGCAATTGCGATCCTTGTATGACACCCACTGCTGCATTTGCGACCCCAGCACTGCGACTGAGGTCGCAGGCTGGGATCACCATCGTGACCTTCGGTGGTTGCAATTAGTGGCGGATTTTGCTTTGGGGCTGCGAGGATGCAGCCCCCCCAGCAAAATCCACAACCTCAGTGTAGTCCGTGCAGTCCGTGACTGCACTGGCTACACTGTGACTGGCAGTGGCTTCCTATTGGAAGCGCTACCTGCCAGTCACATACACATACACATATTAGCAGAGAGCAGCTTCCAGGAGGAAGCCGCTACTCTACCTTTCCGCCAGGCCTAACTGGCTCATTGGGGCTGCAGACAATGCAGCACTTTGGAAGCCGGTGGTGAGACGCGCTTGCGTGCGCGGCTCCGTGTCGCTAGCGCGCAGTTGCCGGTCCCGGCGCCTGACAGATCGATTACGCAGGTGCCGGGACCAGGCCAGGAGGAGGCAGGTGCCAGTGAGTGATCTTGTAGTTTCCAGCGGCAGCAGCCCCCCTCATTAGAGGGGTAGGAGCCGCCATTGGTCGCAATGGTGTACGGCTAGCCAGCTGAGTAAGCCTCAACTTACTCAAGCTGACTGGCTTGTGAGCCCAGCAAACTGTGTACGTCCACGCAGTCCCTGGGCTGACCACTCCCAGAAATCAGGGAGGACACGCCCCATTTCCGGGAACTCCGGCCAACCCCGCCTTCGCACCGCCCCTTAAATGCCTCTGCCTGTCAAGAGGCATTGAAGGGCTTGCGTGCATCTTAGCAGGATCCATTCTGCACACTCGCAGAATGGGTCCTGCGCACGTGCAGATTCCCAATAATCGGGAATCTGCGTTCAGCAAGGCACACAACTGAATAAAGCCTTGTGTGTTTTATTATTAGGAGAACGATCTTAGGTGATTTTGTCTCAGGGGAGTGTGTATCCGACCACAGGACAGTATCGCCCATGTAGTCCTAGCCGAAAGCTGTCCAGATGCCGGATATGTAATAAAATTAAATGCTCAAGACTCAACATCCAGGTGTATAAATCAATTATCGCCACTCGTTTCTATCTACAAGACACAGGCAGAATTTTTCCTATTCTACAAACAGAAAACACAAACCCACAGCGTCAAAACGTACCGATACCTTACACCAGTAACTTCATCTTTGGATCGATCCTGCTGCTAACACAAAGCGCAGGTTAGATCACGGCTGCCTCGCATGGTCTGAGTCAGCGCGCAAGGTCTGGTGGAAGACGATTCCACCCCAACTAATCCTGACTGGCTGGAAGTTGACCTCACCAGTGACTGGATTATCCCAATGTGTTTCTAATGCAAGGAGAACACATCATTTTTTAAAACATGACAAGGAAAACAAACTCAATAAAAGGTTTCTGATCTTCTACTACTCAGGCACACTAGATCATGATATGTTTATAATTTTTGGGCCATGATATCACTAATGTAACAACGGCTGGCTAATAGTTACTGGGTATGACATCACCCAGACTCGGCCCGAATTCTACAAAACATTTCAGGCTAAAATATCTTCCACACATCTCTTTACCAAAGAGAGGGATTTATTTATTCTATAAGCAGGCCGGGAGAATTTTCCTCTACCTTCTGATGTTTAAATTGACACCTATATACATGTTTTTCAAATTAAAAGTTCCTGGTGCCCTGACAGGGATCGGTATGATTTACCGCCGTTTCAAATCCCGACATCGGAAACCCGGCAGGGGTGAAGATCCCGACAGCTAAAAACGGTAAGTACCCCTAACCCTCTCCCCCCCCAACCCTCCCTTAGGGGTACCTAAACCTAACCTTCCCCCCCAGTGACTAACCTTAACCCACCCTTCCCTGCTACCTAAACCTAATGGTGCGTACACACTGGGCGATAAAGTGGACGACTGAACGATAACGATATCGTTATCGTTCAGTCGTCCACTTTATCGTCCATTTTTAACATCAAAAAAGATGAACGATGACGAAGATGCGCGTTCCCGCGGGTCGTTCGTCATCATCGTTCATCGGGCTGACATGCAGGCCAACCTGACGATCTCGTCAGGTTGCTGCATGTCAGGGAATGGGGGAAGAGAGCCCGGCGCTGAACGATATCGTTAATGATATCGTTCAGCGGCTGTGCTCAATATCATGAACGACATTGAGCACAGCCTGACGGGGACAACACTACACGATATCGCTCAGGGAGCATATGTGTAGTGTGTACCCACCATAAGTCTCCCGGGGGGGTGCCTAACCCTAATTCCCCCTTCCCCTGGCCTAAACCTAACCCTCTCGAGTGGGTGCCTAACCCTAAGTCGCCCCCCGGAAGCCCCTAACCGCCCCCCCGCGGCTGTCCGCGCACGGCTTACCTTCGATCAGGATGTCGGGCATCGGGCTCCCGGCATAGGTGAAATGACAGGCGACGGGATCTCGACGCCTATCATTTAACCCTTGCCGAGATTAGACAGTCGGGAAGCCGGCGGTCGGGATTCCGTCCGTCGGCTTCCCCCGACATAAATACCAATTGGTGACAAGAACCATGCCGCCATCCGAGAGCTAATTAAAATATCGCACATGATGGCATCACCTACTGTTGGTTTATATACACTTAGAATCGGTACATGTCTTTCCCCATGTAATCACCACTTCTCCTCCATAATTAGTAGCTCTATTCTCAGTGACGGTCCAATTAGGCACTAGAGTAGTTTGTAGTTTCTCCTTTTGTGTTTTACTTTTGTCACTCACAATTTTTAACTAAAATAATTTTTTACGTAATTGATTAGGCAGCAAACATAACTGCGTTCACCACCAAATATCACCTTTTTTTTTAAAGAAAATTTAGTTTTTACAAATTGTTGTTGCATAAAGAGTATATAATCTGCATCTGATCATTTTTAGCATTGGTTCTCATTTGTACTGCAGACCAAGCTGGCACTCATTTAGAGAATGAGTCAAAGGGATGTACCTACTAAACAGCGGGTTTTCAAAAGCGGATTTGACAGCTGGATTTAAAATGACAATAGTAATAAATGCTAATCAGGCTGGATTTCCTTCTACCGCTATTGCCGTTTTAAATCCAATGGCCAAAGCCGCCGTTGCCCCCAGAGACTGGTGGGGAGATGTATCAAACCTTCCAGAGATATAAAGTGGGGAAGTTGTCTAACGCAACCAATCAGCTTCTAGCTGTTACTTCAAAGACTGTGCTAGATAAATAACAATTAGAAGCTGATTGGTTGTTTTGGGAAACTTCCACATTTTCTCTCTCTCCAAGCCTTGATACATCTCCCCCTCAGGCATAAAGTAAAATTATTAACTATAAAATCAGAGAACTGTAAGTCATGTCATTATACTTATCTTATACTACTGGGGGCATCCAATTAGCCCCAAACATTGGTCGGGCGCTAATGGACAGCGGCGATCGGCAAAAAAACAGGGATTTTCCGACGATGATCTCGGTTTTTCAGATTTTTTTTTTTTTTTTTTTCACCCTATCCTATTATTTCGGTCAAAGTAATAGGATAGGTCTCCCGAAAACCTAGGATCAACGATAATCTCGCGGACCTGTGTGTTTTCGCCATTTAGGTGGTAAAAAAACCGGCACTTATCGTGGATTTTTTTTCGGGACACATCAGGTCCCGAAAAATATCCACGGTAAGTGCCGGTGTTGGGCGGCATATCGAGGTTAATTGGATAGCCCAGCCGCGATCAATTAGCAGCGCTACTTTAACGGTGCTAATTGGATACCCCCTAATAGCTGCAAAACTTCTCTGATGAGGGTTTTTTTTGTTTGCTTCGGCCTCCAGGCCACTCGCAAAGCTGTGGGTGACCACCCACAGCTAGTGCGAGCGGCCTGGTGATGGTCGCGATTATCGCGACCATCAGGTTTGCGTTGAGACTCTGTGGGAGAGTCTCGGCTCCCGCAAGCCCAAGTGGACTTCCTGCTCTAATAGAGCAGGAAGTCCACTACTGACATCACGTGTGATGTCAGTTGGGCCCCCCACAAACGCCAGGCGTTCCTAAGGGAATGCCTGCGTTTGTGCAGCCACCCCCCCTCCCCGCCTACAAAACGGGGCGAGCTGTCAATCAACATCGACAGCCACCCCGTCTTGTAGTGAGCCCCGGAGCGACGGAGCTGCCGTCGCTCGCTGGGGCTCGCACGTGCGCACGCCGGAGGCGGCGCATGCGCAGTGGGGGAACATCGACCCGCTTGTGAGTGCTGTGCACTCGCGAGCGAGTCTGAATTAGGCCCTTAATCCAGCTCTGCATGTAGTGTACAGATATTCTCCTTCTCTAAGGAAACTGAGTTAACTGCAAACAAAACAGAAATCATCTATAAGCTCCCACAACTTTACACACAAGCTGCAAGAGAACAGATTGTGCTGTTATTCTGACGTCATCATGAAGCAAATATACAGTATGTGAGATAGGTATAGGCATAGCCATTAAAGTTGCTGCCTCAATGCGCTTCCAGGTGCTTCCGAATCCTCTGACAGCCCAAAGACATATTGATAAGTTAATAGTTTACTAGAGAAATTAGACTGTAAGCTCCAGTTTGGCAGGGACAGAAAGTGTTACGCAGGAAAACTCCCATCAAAGCCACTTCTCTCTCAATTTTAAACTTTTTAAGCATCTTCCCCATCGGCGGCTACTATCCACTTCTCATTCCTGCTGGCACCCCTGCCTGGGCACAGAGCACGGTGCGCAGTACAGCCCCCTCATTGTCACTCTTGTTCCAATTGCATTTGCAACATCCACTGATATTTTAGGCTTCAGGATATGTTCCAAGCACTGGACCGGCTCCAAGGCTGCGCTCTAATGAGTTGCAGGCTGGAGCATTTTGTGTGCATGTGTTACGCCTGCGCAGTTACGGCATGAAAGGGTAAAAAGAAAAAAAAACTTTGGGGTGGGGGGTGGCAAAGGAGGGGACAGTAGTTTAAAAAAACGCTCTTCCTTCTCAGAGTGACAGAAAATCGACCTCTTCTGTAGAAATTCCTGCAGACTTTCCAAATGAAAGGAGTCTGATTTTATCACACACAGTGCACCTCATATGGAAGCGGGCAGGCTACATCACTTGACCCTAGCGTGCCCCGGCTTCAGCTGCAGTTGACTATTATGTATAGAACTACTAAATCAATTTAACATTTAAAATAAATAAAACAGAAAGACCTCATTAGTTTCCCTGCATACAGAGCTCTGTTCCTGTACAGCTTGAGTGAAGGGGATCAAAATTAGCCAGAATTATTAGATAATGTACATTTTTGCAGCGTTACAAAGGGTACGGCTAGGTCGTCAAGGGGTTGTGCGTCATCTTCTCCAGAGACGTTGCGCTGATCCAGGACTTAACTTGTTAAAATATGAATCATAGCATTATTAAATGAGCTGAGCTTGTCCTTCATATAAGATTGCACTTTAAAAGAAATGTCTATTTGCAGTTACAGTTATTTTAGAGCTTTGGATAACAAATATAGCGAAGGTACAGAATTAGCAACTGAAATCAAATAATAACGGCGGGTCTGATTTTTTACGCTATCGAGTTCTAAGGGAGCTATTCATTCAATTAATAGGAAGGGATTGTTTCCACTTATTGTTCTATAAATGCTCAAACAAAACAAACAGCCGCCCGGCGCAAAGATCACGGCTAAGCTCCATATTTACAGAAGAGAAGATGACATAATACTCGATCTGTCGGGAAAATATAGACAGACTTCTACGGAGTACTCTTCCCAATGGCCAAGTAATCAAAGAAAATAGTTTAAACTAACTTCCTTCAAACAATACATATTAGGTAAAGCATCCCCGAGACATGGGACCCCTGTTCTGCTTAGGGAATGACATTAACAATAGAATAAGTGATATTTCAGTTTATATAATATTACATTTATGTACAGGTGCTCACTTAAGGGGGAGATGTACCAAGCTTTGGAGTGAGAATAATTACCAAACAATCGGCTCCTAAGTGGCATGTTACAGGCTGTGTTTGAAAAATTAGTTAGGAGCTGATTGGTTGGTACTTTATCTCTCAACTTTATTGCTTTCCAAGGCTTAATACATCTACCCCATGATCTTAACTCCCAGCATCGTCTAGGAGGTAATCAGGACATTAGCCACAAAGTATTGGCGCACACACACAAAATGGGGCAGTAACAAGCGCGCTCATGCAATAGATCCCAGATAAACGCAACGTACCACTGTAGAGGGGCCCATAGATCTGCAATGTATTGTCTCAATTCCCTGTACCGCCGACGCCGGAGAAATCCAACATGTTGAAAATTCACCAGTCCCAACCAAAAAACGATCACGATCGGCGAGTTGGGGATTTTTAACATGCTGTTTTTCCCCGATCTACCAAAGGATTGGCGTTCTTTATTACTGATCGGCATTGGGGAATCACAGCGCTGATGTATAGCCTCCATTAGAAGACTTCACCAGTATGCGAACCAGCCTTAGGACGCACAGACTGGGCAAGCAAAGTATGTGCCTTAGGTGATTATAATCAAGATTGTTGTATCATGCTACAGGATATTTTATGGATATGTAAGCTCTGCTGGGGAATGGACAGTTGTGAATGAATCTGTGTACAGTATTGCATAATAGGAATGGCGCCATATAAATTAACGCCAATAAAAATCATAGGTGCAATGTGGTCAGTGGTGGAATACAGGGTCGTAGAGAGCCGGCCCGGGCCCTGTTACTCTCAGGGGTGTAGCCTAATCGCGGGAGGCGTGGCCATGGCCACCTTTGGAAAAAATATAAATACAGGACTATTTGCAGCACCGGGAAGCACTGAGGTGGGATGCACTGTGAGCCCCTCAGCCAGGAGCAAATCTAGGGGGGGCTCAGTGGCAGCAGTCTAACTGGTCTCACTGCTGCCCAGCACACAGCAGCGTGTACTGGGCTGCTGACAGGTAAGAGGGAGATCTAGGCGGCTCCAGCAAGCACAGGCAATTAGTGCACCCCCCCCCCCCCTTTTAGCACCCCTGGTTGAATGTAAGAACTGAAGAAGGTGCTTGGGTCAAACATGTACGCAGGCAGAAACAATGCAAACAAAGCAAGCAGGAAAAAAATGCCAAAGTATTAGGATTAAATCCAATTAGCTGCTAAGGGTGCAAGTTGCCATTGCCACAATGTTAAAACGCCGGCTACGGCACCACATATTGCACCCCTCGCGGCCCACTCTGAGCCCGAATTTGTAGAATTTTGCTCTGAGCTCTATGGGGCTGCGAGTACTGTTATGCAAATACCATAAAGTGCGCCCATTGCCACAATGTCTCGCACCCGCAAGATCATTGAGGCTAATTGGATTGACCCCTTACAGTACAAAACATTGCAGAGCATGGGATACAAGTTATATAAACATTGTTTCATACGCAGTCACAATACCTACAGAAGTAGCATCTGCTGTTGAACCCACAGGATTGGCACCATTGTGGGCAGGGTATGCAGTCGGGAAGCCGGCGGACCTAATCCCGACAGCCGGCTTCCTGACTGCTTAATCCCGGCGAGGGTTAAATGATGGCGTCTAAATCTAGACGCCTGTCATTTCACCGACGCCGGGAGACCGGAGCCTGGCATCCCGATCGAAGGGACGCCGGGCGCAGAGCGTGGATAGCCGCGGGGGGTGGAGGGTTAGGTTTAGGGTTCCCAGGGGGGGACTTAGGGTTAGGCACCCCCCCAGGAGGTTAGGGTTAGGCTAGGGGGAGGGAGGGTTAGGCACCCCCGGGGGGACTTAGGTTTAGGCGGTGGGGAAGGGGAGGTTAGGTTTAGGCACGGGGGGAAGGTTAGGCTTAGGCACCCCTAAGGGAGGGCTAGGGGGTAGAATAGGTTAGTGAATACTTACCTGGGGACGATCTGGATTTTCATCCTTGTCGGGCTCCCGTTAAATAAATTGTCGGGATTTGAACCGCCGGGCATGGGTCAGGCGGTAAATCATACCGATTCCATGGGCAGTGGGGGGTGATGATGGCATAAGTGAGGGAGTGAAAAGCTCACGAGGGAAGACCTTACAATCTAAAAGGGAGGGGGCAGGCAGAGGGGGGAGGTTAAACTTACATTGGACAAATAGAAAAAAAAAATAATAAGTTAATGTATGAACCATGCCATAATAAAGAGCTGCATTTTATACCATCGTTTCCCTATGCGAGTATGACAGGATCTTTATATCACTAACCAACAGTGTTGGCGACCCAGCTGCTTCTATTATATAACTCTCAGTCTGTGGTCTCCTGCTGCCTCCATTCCCCTCCTCACATTGGGCGGGATGTACTCAGCATCGCATCCGATACGAAGTATTGTGTACCTAACGGCAACAATATCGCCGGTATGAACCGAGAAAATCGCAAAGTACTACAGCTCTCCCGGTAAATGCTGTCCTTTGCCTAAGAGAGACTTCCGGGTTTATGATCCACAAGTCCCTGTTACATGCAGACCTGTCCTCACTGACACATCACTCATCTCCTGATATACTCTGTGCTGCTGGGGAACCCTGCTCCTTCCACTATATAACTCTCAGTCTGTGGCTTCCTGCTGCCTCCATTCCCCTCCTCAAATCATGTCACTGCCCCTGTTACATGCAGCCCTGTCCTCAATAACACATCACTCATCTCCTGATATACTCTGTGCTGCTGGGCACCTGCTCCTCCCACTATATGACTTTCAGTATGTGGCTTCCTGCTGCCTCCATTCCCCTCCTCACATCATGTCACTGCCCCTGTTACATGCAGCCCTGTCCTCACTAACACATCACTCATCTCCTGATATACTCTGTGCTGCTGGGATACCCTGCTCCTTCCACTATATAGCTCTCAGTCTGTGGCTTCCTGACGCCACCATTCCCCTCCTGATATCATGTCACTGCCCCTGTCACATGCAGCCCTGTCCTCACTGACACATCACTCATCTCCTGATATACTCTGTGCTGCTGGGGGACCCTGCTCCTTCCACTATATAACTCTCAGTCTGTGGCTTCCTGCTGCCTCCTGATATCATGTCACAGCCCCTGTCACACGCAGCCTCTCTAACACAAAACCGGAGTACACACAACAAGACAGACACATATTGTTAAAAGCTTAATGCCTGGAGCTATTTCCTAGGATTATGATTTAACCACTGGGTCACTAATCCTTTGTCCTATGCATGCTACTGAATTTCCTTGCAGCATTGCAAAGCTACATGCACATGGAGTAGACTTCAGTGCACATTCTGCTGTGTATTCTACATCAAAGCTTCATGCATTCACCTCTGTGGACCAGGTGTGAGTATGTTGCAGTCGGTGGCCCAAAACAACTACCTTACGCAGTAATATCTGCTCTCTATTTTATTTCTATATGTTTATGCACATAAGGTCTGTAGATAATATCCATTTTCCCTTTAAGCCACTTTACAGGTAGGAAAGCACCGTTATCTTATACCTGCAGAAAATCCGATGTAATTACCGACGTAATGCAAGTACTAAACAGCTGATTGCTTAGTCCCATTGTGACAACATCTATTGCCCAGTAGTATATGAAAAAATCCATGACAGGCGTTGATGGACTCCCACGATTCCTAGCCATGGAGAATACCTGAGATCACTCTAATCTGTAACTCTAGGCTCCTTCCTCTAACACCGCAAGTGGACGATCAGCGAGTGCCCAGCAGAGTTGCTTCTCATTAATGCTTTTTTTTTTTTTTCACTCCTGATCCTGTGGCTCTCATAATTAGTTACCTGGGGCTGCAATCCAATTTGAAGTGATGACAAGAAAGTGATCCATGAAAAACTAATAAGTTAAATCCAATTTCAGCCTTCCTCTAATTAAATGCACATGGAACTAATGACTCAAGCCCTACCATTCCAGTGATAATGGTAATTAGCGAGGTGGGAGTCTCTCTCTTTCTGAACACCCTAAGTGTAAAGCGCAAGGTAAAATGGCAGGAGGACTGTTAATTACATATGTCAGTTTGCTATCAATTTACACGTATTTGACCAGTCAAGTCTGCTGGCTTTTGTTTTAATTTTATTCAACAGTAATCATAACATTATGTGTGATCTATTATTTGCCACGCTCCTTTGGCCTTGAAAATATCTTTTGATACCAGCTTTTCTAGAGCTGAAAATAAAAATGCAGAATGAACACCGGCAGTGGGAGACACAGGTAAGGGGTTCTAATGGTGCATACGCACGGTCAGGTTTTCCTTCAGATCTGTACAATAATGATTTTTAAAAATCGTTCATATATGAAGGAAAATCTGACATGTTTGTCAGATGAACGATGCGCGGTCCCGTTTGTCAGATAACGATATCTGACATCTGATGCGTTTGCAGTCAGATTTGGAGGATTCCATTCATTTTAATACAGGCAAAAATCGTTCACATCGTTGGTTAAATCGTTCATCTGACATATCTGACCGTGTGTATGCACCATTAGGGGGGGTATCCACTAGGCGATATTGGCAGGCGATTGCACAATAACAACGTCGTTATCGTGCAATCGCCCGCAAACCGGGCATGTAAGGCATGTAAATGACAAAAACAACCAGCGATGCGCGTGCCCGCTGGTAGTTTTTGCCATCTATCATCGCCCGTACATGCTGGTCAACCTGACGATTCGGGTTCAGCATGTACGGGGAGAAATAGAGAGCACCTGCTGTTCTTTTCTTGCTGCCTCCGGAGCTCTCTGCAATACACGGGAAATTAAATAAACAGTCACAGCCTGATGACGTCAGACACTCACAACATGTGAGTGTCCAGTGTCATCAGCCTGTGACTGTTTGTTTCCCTTCCCGTGTATTGCAGAGAGGTCCGTGTCTTGATCTCATGCTGCCTAGACTGAACGAGTGAACGCTCAGTCTAGGCACATCACTAGATATACAAACGAGAGCACGATTGCAAAGTCGTAATGGTGCTCTCGTTTGTATATCTAGTAGTGGATACCCGCCTTTACACTCCGGGGGAGGATAATATGTTGGGAGTTTAAGTGCCACATTAAAGGTAATACTCTCCCCAGCCCTCAGCACCCTGTTGAGGAACATTTGTAAATGGATACTCCAGAGCTGGGCCAATAATCCACAAGCTACGGTGGCCGTATCCTGCACAACGTTTTACAGGGTAGCAATGTGAAGGTAAGTACTTTTGAAAATGCCAGTTTTACGTTTGCAAACATCTATACTTTTGGCTGGAGTCCGCCCTGGTCAACTTGCATTGTTAAAATACAGTCCTGCTTGATGGACTGATCCCGGGCGCTCTGCGTTAGCAGGCAAACAGGACAGGCACTATTCAGAATTGGCCCACCCACAAGCCAAGACAATAAAAACGTTCAATTTCGGATGAAATCCAGTTCTCAGCCGGCTCTGTTAAGTAGTGTTCATTCTAGCAATCTGCACCTGTCACAACCGGTGCAGTTCCTCTTTCCGGCCTGGGGTGTCGCTCTCTGCTTCTAGCACTCTGGTCTGTATCTCAGCAGTTTGTTGCATCAGCGGAGTGTGCTAGAAGCACAAGAGCAGAGGGCAACACCCCAGGCAGGAAAGAGTAACTGCACGGGTTGTGACAGTTGCAGGGTGCTAGAATGAACAATGACCACTACTTAAGTATGCTAAACTTACACATTAAAGATCCAAAGTCGCTTAGTCCCCCACTGAGCAACAATATGTTTAACAGTCAGGTGTCAGCAGATTGCCCATCAGATTTTTCTTATGTGTAGTTTGAAACCCTACTTCATTGACTACTAGGTTACCCTCATGTGCTCCACTGTGCACGCTCAGAGCTCCAGTGGAACTTTCAATAAGAAATATTGATCCTACAGAGAACGGGACGCTGACTCTACGCACATTCACACAGAGCGAACTAACAGCCAGAAAATGCAGCAGTCCCTATTTTATTCCATCCGTGGTCCAACGTCCATTCTCTATGGACATCTGTGTAGCCTGCTCCTGTTTGTGCTCACATCTGCTCTCTTGCAGGAAAACAGAGTGAAGCTCGACCTAATCGCCAAGGAAACAAGGAAGTCATGACGACAATCCATCGCTTAATTTGGATCATGTCTGGGGCAGGCTATAGTTTGCCCTGTACGCTTAGAAGACCGCCGCTGAACTACAACTAGCAACCGTATATTCACCGTTTATGCTAATGAATTCAAAGTTGCGCCAATGGAGATTTATTCATATTATTTCTGGATGGGAATTTTTTACTTTGCATAGTAGAGTAAATAACTGATGAATGTATATTCATTTCTTTTTTTTATATATCTGCTTTATAAATAGGCTTGTCATATCCTATAGATTGTAAGCTTGCAAGCAGGGCCCTCTTACCTCTATGTCTGTCTGTTATTACCCTGTTTTGTTCTATCAATGTTTCCAATTGTAAAGCGCAACGGAATATGCTGCGCTATATAAGAAACTGTTAATAAATAAATAAATATCATCCCTTTAATTCGGGACACACATCAGTTATACAGATTCTGTTACTGGCTGACTTCAAGTCTCTATTTCACCTGGTTTTAATCAGCCACAGAACCTGTGTAATTCATACACTCTGTTCAGTTATATACACGGTATACAATCGGGAAACCGGCTGCCTTAACACCGACAGCTGACTTCCCGACTGTCATATCCCGGCGAGGGTGAAATGCCGGGCGTCTAGATGTAGGCGCCTGACATTTCCCCGACGCCGGGAGACCGACGCCCGGCATCCCGATCGAAGGGATGCCGGGTGCCGCGAGCGGACAGCCACGGGGGAGGAGGGTTAGGGCACCTGGGAGGGACTTAGGGTTAGGCACCAACCCCGGGATGGTTAGGGTTAGACTAGGGGGAGGGAGAGTTAGGGTTAGGCACCCCCGGGGGGGACTTAGGGTTCGGCACCACCCCGGGGGGCAGTGGGGACGGGGGGGGATTAGGGTTAGGCACTTGGGGGGGGTGGTTAGGGTTAGGTAACCCTAAGGAGGGTTAGGGTTAGGGGGTTAGGTTAGTCTATACTTATCTTAGCGACGATCGGGATTTCCAGCGCTGTCGGGCTTCCGCTGCCGGGAACTCTGCTTTTGTCGGCCATGCGCTGCCGGGAATCGATGCGGCCGGCGGTATTTCATACCGATTCCATATACACATACGTAAAATTTCAGAGACATAGAACCTTTGCCTTATAGATGTTCTTGATGCCTAGTCACAGAGTAGGCTGCACCACTATGCATTAGAATACAGCCTATCAGATCACTAGGATATATAGCTCAATGATGTAATTAGTACCTAACACATAACTCCCAACATTGGGAGGTCGAGACTGTCTCGCGTGCGCTAAAGATGCACTGACGAAAATGGTCGTGGCCTCGTGACGTGTGAGGCCACGCCCCCTGTGCACATTTTAGGGCCGTGACCGTGCGTCATGTTCCTGTCTCGTTGCGCTGGCAGCCCCTAGCCTCTCCTGGCACAGTGTGGATGAAGAACACATGCAGTCCCCCCCCCCTGCCCACGGAACACAGCAGCCAGTGGATGGAACAGTGCCCGAAAAGCAGGGCTGTCCCCCTGAAATCGGGACGGTTGGGAGGTATGCCTAGTATATTTATAGGCTGAATAATGGCTCGGCTCACAAAATAACTACTTTTATTCTGTTTAGGTTGTGGGTAGACATTAAACGAAAGCTATCTGCAACATTATTGGAAAATACTTTCTTATATTTTTATTTTTTAAAGAGTCCAATATTAGCGTCACAACATTATTTGGTGATGAAATTAACTTTAATAAAATTTTGTTAATAAAGTTATTTTTTGATCCTTGAAATGCAATCTCAGACAAGTCGCTCTGAACATCCTACAGAATTTTTGTCTATTTCACCCCAGGGGACTTATAATGTAAGCACGTCAAAGGTGGGGGCATTTTCTTTTTTTTTTGGTGTGTGTGTTTAAAGACATTTCATCACATTAGCTTCCCAGGTTTGAACAATGAATTCCAGCTTATGGGTCATGACCGGTTCATTGTAGGGTCAAATCACAATCAGACATGAACGAAAAAAAACAACAAAGCTTACGGAGAAAAAAACGAAACAAACAACAACAACAAAATACAAACATTTTAAGCCCCTTATTTTTAAGATACCTTTTTGGACGTGAATAACACATGGAGGTTAGTGCCAAAGCAGGTTACTAGCTGAGATTTTTTAAATTTATTTATGTGTGCGTGTGTGTAATAACAGGATGCGGTTTATAGACCGGCGGACTAAATGCCGCCGGCCTATATCCCGACACAAGAAGCCCGACGGGGGGACTTCAGATAGGTGTCAAAATGCAGACGCCTAACTGAATCCCGACGCCAAAGGACGACAGTCCACACGGGGTAAGTCTGGGGCGTCCTTAGCGTTAGCCGCGTGGGGGGGGGGGGTTAGAGAGTGTATCGGGGTTAGGGTTAGGTTTTGGGGGGGGGGGAGGATAGAGTTCGGCACCCCTAGGGGAGAGGTTTAGGGTGCGGGAAGGGGGGGTTAGGTTTAGGCCCCCCCTGGGGGGACAAGGATAGGCACCACCTCTGGATATTTAGGGTTAGGCACCCCTAAGGGAGGGTTAGGGGAGGGGAGGGTGTCGGGCTTTGAACCAGCGGCTTAATACTGATTCCGTAATAACACAAGACAATAATAATAATAATAAGATGCTAAATAATGGGCTCACCACTACCGCATAGCGGTCAATCCTATTCCATGCAAAGAGTGCAAGGGACCGGCACCTCGCACCCCACTCCGAGCCTGAATTTGGGTAATTTTGCTCTGAGCCCTATGCGAGCACTTTTAAGCGAATCCGAGCTGACTCGCACCCGTGAGAACATCGCATGGAACAGGACTGACTCCTTAATGTATGCTATATATACTGGAGCACTGGCGGCACTGCCAATGAGCGCACTGTACATTATGTGTATTTCATTTAATATTTAAATGAAAACACTTTAAAAGACCACTAGTCTAAGCAGATGAGTTTTTTCCCCCATCATTATTTTTCAGATTCTGCTATTTTAAAAAACTTCTGGGATATTTCAGTGAAAGAGTTATTATAATCATACTTCTAAATATTCCCCTCCAGTATCTTATAGAGGGGGGGTAAAGTGAGAGGCGCAAGGGGCGTGGTGCCGTGAATCAGGTAATTGCAGCTTGCAGTGTAACGAAGCAAATGGGGGCAGCGGTGGCAGGGCTCTTGAAGATGACATTTCCTATGAGCGACGTCATCAAGCCCCTGGACCCCCCACGTTGCTGTGGAAGTGGGCGGGATCTGGATATTTGGTGCACATACCCGCCATATACAGTACCTGCAACTTCGCTAGCTTTCCTGCACACTGCTATGGGGTGTGAGGATTAAAACTAGTTGCGACGTACCATTCCAGAACTGCACGCTGCAGTCATCAACACCAATTCACATGCCCTCTTTGAGTGAAAATGAGAGCGATCATTTTCAGAGGCAGTTGTTATACGCAATGGGCCCCATTTAACAACAAAACATATGCACTCGCTAAAGGGGTTATGTCATCCTTTCAGTATTCAACAAATAGCAGTAATCTAAGATTACCGCTGTTTGTCACTGTATCGCTCTTGCCATACTTAGATGGCGAAAGCAATGCGGTCCCTATTGCCGGCAATGGGGACCCAGCAGCAGCCTTTCCGGCTTCAGCGAAGCCTTCCAGGCACTGCCGGGTTAATCGGTCATGCACATGTGCAGACTGATCACAGCCAGTCACTGGTTGAGCGGAGGACCCCGCCAATGAGGAGAACGTTGCTGGACCTCTCCGGCGAGGTAGGTAATGATGAATACCAGTGGCATATTTGATTGTATCACTGCAATACTAAACAAAACATGCCGCCGGTATTTAGGATAGTTGTTAGATGGGGCCCAATAGTCTGGTAATTTCTGAGATATTTATTTTACCAAGCAAAGGCTTTCCAAGGTTTAGTTAAACGTGAAAAAGAAATCAGCAGCAGCAGCATTATTTTGTTCTTAGCTGTCATTGGTACTTATCAGCCCATCATTATCATGGTCCTTTTAAACACAAGCACATGTACGGCTAGAAGCTCAGCTGTAAGGGTTTCATTTTAGAGGGCCGTCGTTATCCAGTCTCTTTCAAGTGTATCGCATCCACCATAAGTGAAATGGAAATTGTGGGTTTGTTTTTTTTATTTTATTTTATCACATTTTTCTTTATTGAAGCAGCATTGACATATAGTATCATAAAATAAAATAAAAATTAACAACATATCAGAAGTAAATTGTGGTTTTAACAGTAAAAAAAAAAGGGAATTTTTTGAGACTTGCTGAACATACAGAAAACATTAGGGGGCATATTCAATTAGGTGCGAAAAGCCCTTTTCGGCAAAAAAGTTTAGCCGGTGACGTCATTTCGCCAGGCGAAAACTCATCCCCGTATTCAATTGTGGACACTTTTCGGTGGGGCGGAAAGTCAATGAATATGAATCTGCGGAAAAGATTCGCCTATGAAAGCAGGCGAAAATAAAAGTGCAGAATTGGGGTTTTGGGGTGCAAACTTGCGGAAACCACACAGCATCCTTGGGACAGCACCCCAAAGCTAAACTGTGCCCCAAAAAATAAAAAAAATACTTTCAATTTTGGGGCGAAAAATAAGATTGCAGGTGCTTGCGACAGTGGATTTTTTCATTTTTTATAAAACTTCACATTAGCAACTTTTAAATATGCTAGCGCCCATTTTCACGTACCCCAAATTTGCTGGGACTAGTTATTTTGCTGAAAAAAATATTGCATAATGCCATTCTTCACCATTTATGCAAAGACGCTAATACCTGTAGCAAGCTTTTGAAAAAACGAAAGTACCCAGAATAGCTTTATTAGAGGTAGGTATTAGAATACCCCCTATAGTGATCCCCTATGTTAGTGCATCTTTTCAGGGGGTCCAGGCAGTTTTCCCCATTTCTGACAGGACTTTTCGCCAGGTCCGGCTTTGCTGGGTGCCGTTTTTGCCGATTCCTAATTGAATAGGGCGAAAAGTGGGGACGCGCGAGATACTTTTCCGCAGGTAAAACCAGCGATGACGGTGAAAAGTTTTTGACTTTTTGCACCTAATTGAATATGCCCCATAGTTTTGTTCATTAAAATCAAATCTAGGTGGGGTTACAGATTATAGCATAGTAGTACATACTTTATTCTTGCAGAACAAGAAAATTGCCTTGTATTAAAAAATAAAAAGAAAAAAATGTTTTTCACTGATATTAACACTGCATTATATTTGGAATATATAACTGAAATATACATTATTTTATGGATCAAAATGTGGATGATGAAAGGCAATCTGACTTAAAAATGAAAAAATGCACATTTTATAATATAAGTATGTTACTTACAAAGGTATTCATGCGAATTAATTATTCGGGACAGATATTACAAGATGTACAAATACTGCCAGAGATCACAGTTGGAAGTAAATCAGAAAACAAGCCCATGTCATCCACTTCCAAACAGTACGCGCAGAGCTAACCCCACACAGCCCACCAAATCAAGAGAGAAACAATAGAGGTACACTTTGTAGACAAAAGTGATTGGACACGGACAGCAAATAGATCAACAAGATTTTACTGACGTCAGTACCAAGTAGGTCCACCACGTGCAGTGATTACTGCAGACACCCTTGGCAAACTGTCCACATGTTCCTGGACAGCAGCGGGCGGTATGTTTTGCCACTCCGTCCTAAGTACAGTGACCAACTGTCACACTGAAGGTGGTCGAGTTGGCCTAGAACACACCCGTCACTCCAATTATTTCCAGAGGTTCTCAATGGGGTTAAGATCTGGACTCTGAGCTGGCCAGTCAAATCCGGGTTACCAAATTTTCTGTATACCAGTCCAGCGTCGCTCTGGAAACATGACAGGTGGCATTGTCATCCTGATAAATACATTTGTTGTTTCCGTAGAGCTGCAAGTGCATGGGCCTCCCTACCAAGTGATCTGGTCAAAACCGCCACATTAGTGGCCATTTTGAACTCGTGTGCAATGGTATGCATTTCGCTTGCGGGGGAGTGTCCAATCACTTATGTCTACATAGTGTATAAATATTTGAAAAATTATCAATATGAATTGTCACAGTCAATTTAGGTTAATGGGGGAAAGGGAATGGAAGGGTGGTTGTCTCTTGTTCCCAGTTAAAAAGGGGATGTACAATTATATTTAGAGGGACACCCCAGGAATTGGCGGGGGTGTTAGACCAGCATGGCTTTCTCTGCTCAAACTATATTTGGGCTATTATACCCTGGTTTCTGGATTGTAATTATGATGGAGCATCAGGTGGCTAGAGGACTGGCTCACTCACTGTAAATGTGACCCCTGGATTATTTTGGTTATAAGGCAAAGCACACATGACCCACCTGATTGCCCGATACGCCCCTCTGTCGTTTTAAGATATTTAAAATGAAAATTTGTAAATGGAAGGCTGTGGCCATATACTCTCCATTGTTGGGCGCAGTGTCCTTTATTGGAGTGGCTGTGATGCAGTTGCGGGTCAGAGAGAAATGCTGTTTCTCTGTTTATGGTTATGAAGTGCAGCATTAAACAGAAGCACCAGGTTTATTTCATGTATGCAGCTCAGTAATACACACCCCTTGATATATGGTGGCATAAATTATTGGCCTTTAAGAGACATTGGGATTTTTTAATATAAACAGGAACATAGTGAAACTGGCAAGGACCAATAGCACCCAACTGTCCCAATCTAGACAGAACAAACCCGATCTGGGGGCTCCATCTCGCTGGGTTGGGGATGGCTACGAGCAACTTCTGCATGCGCACTGTTGCAATTGGATTTTTGTTTGTTTAACTGTGATTGGACGATCATAAGAAACTACCCTACACAGCAGGACAGCCCACATTTCACATCATGAACCATTGATAAAGAACCCCTGGATTTTCCCTTGTGCATCTAAGAAACCTCTCCTTTACAGTAATGGCCAGTGTGGTATTGGTACAGCGATAGAAGCCATAATTGACTATTTTATATGTAGAAAAAAAAGAACATATACACTGTGACATTAAAGGGACAAACAAGTGTTAACAGGAAGATTTTCATTCCATAGGAATTCAGCATCTGCAAGACTCGCTAATATTTTTTGCAAATAAATAGGTTGATTTTAACTAAATATTTGTTGAATTGATTTTAAATTTTAATGCAAAATGCCAACAGACAAAGATTAAAATAATTTAAAAAAAATAGAGGACAAAAAATATATAAACTAAAACCTTTTCAGGAGATCTAATGACGTTTATTCACTGAAATTGTTTTTTTTTTTTTTTTTAGAGTGGGTGATTAATTTTTAAAATCAATTACATGAAAAAAAATATACCTTTTTTTTTTTTAAAGTGGCAAATAATGATTTAAAGTGACAATCTAGAGATCACAGACAGCAATATTACAAAGAATCTCGTATGAATGACATTCGGTACGTTCGCAATTTGATCATACATTGGGTTTTACATTCTCCATCTAATGCACTACTACCTTTTCCTGAATAGCGCATTGTCATTTTACCAGTGCTCTCGAAAAAATGCTATTTCTAAGAAGACTCTTTTTTTTTTTCCTTCTCTTCTTGTCGGCTGCAAAGACTCCAGGAGTGAAGATAGATAAAAGAATGGGCAGTCATTTGAATCAGTGAGTGACAGACTGGGCTAGTTCCCTGTATACATTAATAAATTAGAATTTTAATTGTGTCTTTGACTACAGGAGATGCTCCAGCAGCCTAATATGTACCAACAATTGGCAATGCTTAGGAATCTGCATTGTGGCTCCTCTGCGGACCCAAGCGAAACAATTCCCAGTCTGACAACGAAACCGTTTAGTTTGATCCTTTCAACTTATTTGAGTCCTGACAAATAAGCTCACAGCTGAAAGGTCAGCTCGGCCATATTTCATCCTCTCTGCAGTTATTCCTGAGACATCTGCACAACAAAGCAGTCACTTTAGTACCTGACTTTAGACCTGGCTCACACAATTGGTAGTTACAATTGGCCCCCGGTGAAAGTCTATTGAAAAGGCAAAAGGATCAGCAAATAAAATATTTTTAGAAGTGATAATTCGCATCGCTCGGCTCCCTCCACGCGTTCCAGATATTTCTCGAGACAATAATGGAGAAGATTGTTACATGCTGAACATCCACTGTGGCTTGAAAGCCTGGACATTTGTACAGTGCATTTAAATTATGCTTTACAACATATCTGTAGGAAGCAAAATGATATTTATTTATATACACACATATTATATAATAAAAAAGAAAAAGATGATGCCAATTCCCAGTGTTCAGGTAGAAATAAAATAAAATATATCATTAATTAACATTTTAATCAAGTATTGACGCAATGTGCGGCAGGTGAACCTCCAATTAGATTAGATGCCTGATCTTGCTTTATTATTGAGTTTTTTATTTTTATTTTTTTAAGTGTCTGGCGAGGGGGGGAAGGGACATAGGTAACCCATCCTTTTTCTTTTCATTAATATTCGAACAGGGTGGTACACAGCTCTGAACAAAAACTTTTTATACATTTTTTTTGTGTAATTTCTTTATTTTTATTCAAATGTATTGTTTGTTTTTTTCAATATGTTGGTTAATGGATAATTACTTCTTCTGAGCTAATATGTCCAAATTATAAGATATTCCAAATGATCCACTGTGACCATTTTATACTGATTTATGATAGTTGAATGTATTCTGCTCTGAGAGGTCCAGACGTTATTTCTTCAAATAAGTGTGATTTAACATTTTAATCAAGTAAATTAAAACACACAAAACAAATAACCTGTATATATATATATATATATATATATATATATATATATATATTATATATATATATATATATGTTATTTACAGCTAAAACGTCATCTTAATGCACTCACTTAAATTAGCGGTGGTAGGCCACAAAGTAATAGGTATGGAAAAAAGCAAAGCAAGAGGAGCGTCTACTAGTGCTAAGTAGAGAATTAAAATGCATTAAAAGTCAGTGCTTCCATCAGGGACTCTTTGAATGACCAGGTTTGAAGCAAGAACCTAAGTTAAGCACTGATTTTTAAAAAAAAAATATTTATCTACTTAGCACTAGCAGGCGCTCCACTTCCTCCGCTTTTTTTTTTCCTCTCTCTCTCATAAATAAATATATATAATATATATATATATATATATATATATATATATATATATACACATATATATATTATATACACACACACAAATAGTTTTTTATTATTATTCCTAGCAAACAGCCATCAAGGACCATTTATGTTGGGTCAGAAAAAGATTTTGTAGACACAATTTTGTTGTATTTCTTGGATTTAAAAACAACTTGATCAGTATTCCCATTCAAGTATCTTCAAAACCTAAGCTCCCTAATTGTACGCTGTTCAAAGTATTTATTTATTTTTTTTAAGTTCAGTACCATTTAAAATTACAGCAACCATGTTACTGAACCCAAATAATTGCATGACCCCACGGTAAGTGTAACTCTATGGTACAAGTGATAATCTTTCCAGCAAACCCACGGCAACTTTTGGAATATCGATGAATACGCAGCCATCCCTAAATTCAGCAGCGCCAAAAACTAGTCATCTATGTATGGGGCCAAATTGGAGAGCGATATGGTTGCTTGGTGCACAATGACACAACCTACCTATGCATGAGCAGCTTACCTTTCTCCCCCAAAACACAAGGAGGATGTAAAGAACTAGGAATGAGCCAACATAAGGATAGTCAATCCATATGTAAATATAAACAAGTATTCTCAGCAATATACATTACAACATAGATAGAAGTATTTTTATATGATCACTGATCCCTACTTTCTTGAACTATATTATTCCATTCATATTCCTGCAGGAAACCTCCCCAGAATGGAGCACACATCACACAGTGTTAATACTTCTAATTGGCCCATACAATGCTTTTGTCTTTTAAACTTTATCGATGGAACAAAACTTATTTTCCTAGCAATGTTCTGTAATATACTGTGCAGGTCATGGATTACTATACATCCTTCTACTAATATCAGAGGGTACCGCTGCCACAGAGTCATTAAAATAATACATGTTGAATGAAGTCTAAAACGTGAGAATGCCCTTGTTATATTCCACAATAAAAACCATTTTCTTTAATGCATATTGTGGTCAAGACTGCAAATCTTATCTCTCCAACCTGCTCCATAAATCTCTCCCGGGTCCTCACCTTGCCTAGTAAAACAATAGTGGGTAGTAACGTGGATAATAAGTCTCTATCACTAAAAGTCAATGAGCACCTCAGAACTGCATTATTATTACAAGAGTTTAGTTAATTGTTAACAGGATGCAAAACTTTCATCAGATGGGTTAAAGAGACAGACTATCTAGAAATCTACAAAATCCATACTTTAGTTTAGTCAATAAAAAGTATTTTTTGTGTCTCCCCACAATAGTGCACCTAACACTACAGGGGGCAGCCTTGTTGTGTTGTGAGCGACTATTCATGAGGAAGACCTAGTGATAGGCACCAATTTCACAGAGGATCATTAAACTGACAGTATCTCCACTATTCCACAGTCAGTACTATAGACACGTGAATAGTGTTCAATACAAGTGAAAGAGGTCACAGGTAGAACTGGCTTAAGACCACATGGACCATAGGTAACATATTGGTTTGGTTTTACTTTGCAAACAAAAAAACCCAAGAAAACAGGATAGGGTTCTTTGAGTCCCTCAGAGATACAGGGCCTTAGGCAGAAGCCTGGGTTGCCTAATGAATGATCCAGCCATGGACACCCCTTCAGCTGCATTCTAGAAATGTAAAAAGAAAAACGTCCTCTGCATTTGGGGAAAACAGAAAAAAAGAGGTAATAATAGTAATGTGAGACTAATTGCCTGATATGCCCTTTAGTAAACCTAACCTGGTTAGGGTTAGGTTTTGGGGGGGGAGAGGTTAGGGTTAAGCACCCCTAGAGGGGAGGAATAGGCACTACTGGGGGGGTTAGGGTTTAGGCACTATGGGGGGAGGGTTAGGTTTAAGCACTAACGGGGAGGGTTAGGCTACAAAAGAGGAGGGTTAGGCTACAAAAGGGGAGGGTAAGTATACTTAATCGACCCCTGTCGGGATACCAGTCATCGGGATGTCGCTGTCGGTATTCTGATCGGAGACATCCCGACAGCTGGCATTACATACTGATTCCAAAAAGATTATATCTTAAAATTCATGTAAAAGAGAAATGAAGTAACATTCCCTGTAATATGCTGCACAATATATTGACATATTGAATATAAAGTTTAATAATATGAGATATGGTAAGAACTTACCCTTGTTATCTCTATTTCTACGAAGTCCATAGGGTTCCACAGGATACCTTGGGGGTATAGGTGTGACGTCAGTCGCAGGGCACCAAAGAGTTAAGCTTTCAGCCTCCCAGGATGCACTAGGTCCCCCTCCTATACCCCGCCCCCGGGCCAAGGCACCTCAGTTAGTTACCAAGCCATAGGCCGGAGGAGGAGAAGGAAGAGAGAGAACAAAGATCTGGACACATACAAGAATCACATTCTCACCAGAGGGAGACGGAAAACCGGTGACCAGAGCAAAGCCCATCTGCAGCACAGGTGCGACAGGGCGGGAGTCCTGTGGAACCCTATGGACTTCGTAGAAATAGAGATAACAAGGGTAAGTTCTTACCATATCTCATATTTTCTACTTCAGGGTCCATAGGGTATCCACAGGATACCTTGGGGATGTCCCAAAGCAGTATCCTTTAAGGGTGGGGACGCTCCTGTGCAGAAAGGAGAATCCGCCGCCCGAAGGAAGCATCCTGAGAGGCGAAGGTGTCAAACCTGTAATACCTCACGAAGGTATGGACAGAAGACCACGTAGCAGCCTTGCAGATCTGAACTGCCGAGGCACCACGTCGAGCTGCCCACGAAGGACCCACAGACCTAGTGGAATGAGCCTTCAGAGAAGGAGGGACCGGTAGGCCTTCATGAAGATAAGCTTCAGAAATAGCCATACGGATCCAGGCTGCCAAAGTTTGCTTTGAAGCAGGCCAACCCTTTTTACGGAAGCCAAAGAGGACAAACAAAGCGTCCGACTTCCTAAACGAAGAAGTGCGGTCAACATAAGTCCTTAAGGCCCGCACAACATCCAAAGAGGCCTCACCCACGGAAAGACCCGGTGAGTTAAAGGCCGGAACAACTATTTCCTCGTTAATATGAAACTGGGAAACAACTTTGGGAAGAAACTCGGGCCGAGTGCGGAGCACTGCCCTGTTCCCATAAAAAACCAAGAAAGGGGGTCTACAAGAAAGAGCCCCTAACTCAGAAACACGTCTGGCCGAAGCAACGGCCAGAAGGAAAACAGTCTTAGCTGTTAGCCATTTAAGATCCACTGAGCCCAGTGGTTCAAACGGCGGTCCTTGGAGAGCCCTCAGGACCACAGCCAAATCCCAAGGCGTCACAGGTGGAACAAAGGGCGGCTGAATGCGGAGAACACCCTGCATAAAGGTGCGCACATCCGGGATTGTAGCAATCCTACGGTGAAACCAGACAGATAGGGCCGAAACCTGTACCTTCAAAGAAGCAAGGCGAAGCCCATGATCTAGTCCCGCTTGCAGGAAGGCGAGAATCCGAGACAGACGAAACTCCCGCGGTGCATAACCTCTCGGTCGACACCACTGGAAGAACGTATGCCACACGCGATGGTATATCCTCGCGGAAGACGGTTTCCGAGCTCGCAACATGGTACGCACCACAGAGCTGGAAAACCCCCGGGACCTCAGCATGGCCGTCTCAACAGCCACGCCGTCAAAGACAGCCGAGTCAGGTCCGGGTGAAGGCAAGGACCCTGAGACAGAAGGTCCGGTCGTAGCGGCAACCGCAGAGGAATGTCCACGGACAGACCCTGAAGGTCTGAGAACCAGTGCCGTCTGGGCCACGCGGGAGCTATCAACAGGAGCGTCCCTCCTTCCTGTTTGAATTTCCGGATTACCCGTGGAAGAAGGGAGACCGGAGGGAACAGGTATGCGAACCGGAACGTCCACCGGACGGACAGAGCATCCACCAGAGACGCCCCTTCGTCTCTTGTGCGAGACCCGTACACCGGCAACTTGTTGTTGTGCCGGGACGCCATGAGGTCGATTTCTGGAAGACCCCACCTGTCCACCAGTAGTTGAAAAACGTCCGGGTGCAGGGACCATTCCCCCGGATGAACGTCCTGGCGACTTAGAAAGTCCGCCTCCCAATTGAGCACTCCCGGGATGAAGACCGCTGATATGGCCGGAAGATTGCGCTCCGCCCAAACCAGGATCCGAGAGACCTCTACGAGAGCCGCCCGACTGCGAGTTCCTCCTTGCCTGTTTATGTAGGCCACGGTGGTAGCGTTGTCCGACTGGACCTGCACCGGGCGACCCTGGAGAAACCGCTGTGCCTGCTGGAGAGCATTGAAGACCGCACGGAGTTCCAAGATATTTATTGGAAGCTCCGCTTCTGTCGGCGTCCACCTGCCCTGGAACAAGTGTGGACCCGAAACTGCTCCCCAGCCCCGAAGACTGGCGTCCGTTGTCAACAGGACCCAATTTGGAACCCAGAACGGACGTCCCTTGTTGAGGTGGGTCGTCTGTAACCACCACGTAAGGGACAGGCGAACCTCCTGGGTGAGCACAATCGTCTGGGACTTCAGAGACTGAGTCAGCCCGTTCCACTTGGACAGGATCAGGTGCTGCAGAGGTCTGGAGTGAAACTGGGCGTATTCCACCATGTCGAACACCGACACCATGGAGCCCAGTAACCTCATCGCCGAGTGTAAGGACACCCGGCGGCTGTGCAGACAACTGCGCACCCTTGACTGTAAAGCAGAGATCTTGTCCTCCGTCACGAAGATCCTTTGCTGTCCCGAGTCCAATAAGGCTCCAAGATGCAGAATCCTCCGAGACGGGATTAGAGTGGACTTCTGCCAGTTGATTAGCCAGCCGTGCCGTTGCAGCAGTGCAATGGTCAGGTCCAAGTGGCGTAACAGGAGCTCTGGAGATCCTGCCACCAATAACAGGTCGTCCAAATACGGCAACATGCGGACTCCCTGCAGCCGCAGAGAAGCCGCCATGACCGCCATCACCTTGGTGAAAACACGTGGTGCTGTTGCCAGGCCAAAAGGTAACGCCCGAAACTGGAAGTGGTCGCTGCTGATTGCGAACCTGAGGAACTGTTGATGGCGCCAAAGAATAGGGACATGCAGGTAAGCGTCCTGTATGTCCAATGACACCAAGTAGTCCCCAGGTTCCAGCGCCAGAATGATGGACCGTAGGGTCTCCATCCGAAACTTCGGGACCCGCAAAGACTTGTTGAGTGCTTTGAGGTTGAGAATCGGACGATATGACCCATTGGGTTTCTGTACCAAAAATAGATTTGAATAGAAACCCTGGCCCCTCTGGGAGAATGGAACCGCCACTATAACTCCAGCCTGGAGCATAGTGTGCAATACCTTCCGCAGCTCCGTAGCCTTGTTCCGGTCTGATGGGAGACCCGTGGTGAAGAAGCGAGCCGGGGGTCTGTGCCGGAAGGAGAGGGCGTATCCGTGAGAAACCACCTCCAGAACCCAAGTGTCTGTCGTAGTGGTCGACCAACACTGGGCGAACTGTAGCAGGCGGCCTCCCACCCTGGGATCCCCCAAAGGGAGGCCCGGACCGTCAGGCCGCAGGCTTGTCATCTGGCTTGGGGGCCGGACGTCTGGTACTCCATGCCTGCTTCCGGGGCTTGACCGATTTCTTAGGGCCAGCCTGTCGAGGAAACGACTGTGGTTTGGGCCTGCCCTGGGCCCTAGATGACCGAAAGGACGATGGTCCCGAACCAGAAGGAGCAGCGGCCGACGGGAGACAGGCAGATTTGGCTGCCGCCAGCGTGGCCACAATCTTATCCAGATCCGGACCGAAGAGAACTTCTCCGGTAAACGGCAACGCTTCCAGACCTTTCTTGGAATCTGCGTCCGCCTTCCAGGATCGCAGCCACAAGGTGCGACGAGCAGCTACCGCTGCTGAAGAAATTCTAGACACCAGAGTACTAATGTCTAGAGCCGCCTCGTTGATGTAGGTGGCCGAATCACGGAGATTGCCAATCAACTCCGCCTGATCGGCCGGACAGTCGGATTCAAAAGAAGCCTCTAATGAATCCGCCCAGCGCTCCATCGCTGTGGCAACCCAGCAAATGGCCATAGCCGGCCGTGCTGCCCCCCCTGCAAGGGAATAAGCGGACTTCAGGCAGATTTCTACCTTGCGGTCCGTAGCATCCTTAAGGGAGGACATGGATGGCATCGGCAATGTGGCACTACGGACAAGACGGGTCACGTGAGAATCCACCTGTGGAGGGGATTCCCACTTCGCAAAATAATTATCCGCGAACGGATAAGCCACCGCCAGGCGTCTCTGCGGCTGGTATCTTTTGCCAGGTTGTTTCCACGCCTCCTCTAAATGGTCCACCAACTGACCCGAAAGAGGAAAGACTGTGGCATCGCCCTTCACATCTTTGAAAAAGGCATACTTAGATTTAGCCGCTGGGGGAACTTCGTCCTCAATCACCAAGGCTGTGCGGACCGCCCGAATAAGTCCAGGAATATATACTTTGGACTTAGCATCAGCGTCCTTAGTATGGAGAGGTTCCTGATCGTAAGGATCTAGAATCTCCCCATCATCAGACGTCCCTTCGTCATCCTCATAAGGAGCGGACAGAGACGCCACCGGCCTTTTATGAGACCGCATCACAGACTCCCCTTGCAACACATCCGACAAGTGCTGTACAGAACTCGTCAGGGAGTTAACCCACGCTGGCTCCTGAGAACCCGGGAGCGGGGAAATAGGGAGACTGTGGGGTACCACCAATTGTCGTGGGAACCCCTGCATGGGTGACGACACCACAGACTGCTGGGACAAACCCATCGGAGTAAACGCGGGCTGCGGAGCTAACTGGCCCACTAAAGCTGTTAACGCCTGAGCGAAACAAGCCCAGGGCGGCTCCTGTACCGGTGCTGTAACCGTAATAGGCCGCGCCATGGACAAACACTGCCGGCAAAGGCCCTCCGCGCTACCCTCCCCCTCCGCTAACGGTACTTTGCACGTGGTACACTGTAGCCGGAGGGGAAAATCACTTTCAGACATGATGGCACCACGTATGTGACCTCTCTCACCAATTAAGTATTAAATAGGCGAGAGACCACCCTGCAGCACCGCACCGCAAGGGCTTTAGCAGAAAGAACAGGGACAGTAATAAAGCTGACAGTTTAGATGAAGAAAAGATTACAGGCAGCAGCGCTAGCACAGTCACATACAATGCAGAGAAATAACAATTCCTGCACTAACAGCGCTGATCACTCAACTACACAGACACAGGGCCTGGTAGGACACAGCGCTGCATACACAGACCTGACCACAGCGGAGGAGAGGTATGCGGGAGGACCCAGACCACGATGCTTCCGTCCAGCGCTTCCAGCAGCGTTCACCATGCGTTCTGGAGAAGATGGCCGCCGAGGAGCAGAGAGGAGGCTGGCCTGGGGGAGGAGCGCTGCCACAGGACCAGTCGGCAGCATGCAGAGAGGGCTGTGTGCAGCGGGGGAGGCGCCGGCTGTGAGACAGGGAAGGCGCGCTCCCCTGGCATGCATTTAACCCCTGGGACGCCGCAGCGCTACCGCTCTGCTGCGGTCCGCTGTCCCAGGGGGTAGTGGAAGCGCAGGTTGGTCGCCTGGCTCCACGCTGCAGCCAGTCCCCAGGGAGCCCCCTGCCTGGGGACTTAGGACCATGTGATCAGCGGGGACCCACCGCGGGACCCCGCTGCTTACCTCTGTCCCCCTTGAATCCGGCCATGGTCCGGAGCATCTGGGGTCACCGCTAGCTGTGACCCCAGACGCCCACCAGCATCCCCGGATCAGTACCGGCGTTCTGGTACCGGCGGGGTGTAGGGAAGACAGCATGGACGTCAGGACTGACTGTCCATGCTGTACATCCAGTTGTGCAGCCACAGCTGCATGAAGAATAAGCTTCAGGGGCTCTTCTAGCCCCCACTCCAACAGGTGCACCCGACTCCGGCCGGGCACCAAACTAAACTGAGGTGCCTTGGCCCGGGGGCGGGGTATAGGAGGGGGACCTAGTGCATCCTGGGAGGCTGAAAGCTTAACTCTTTGGTGCCCTGCGACTGACGTCACACCTATACCCCCAAGGTATCCTGTGGATACCCTATGGACCCTGAAGTAGAAATAAACACTCTACGCACAAATTAGCTATCCTGTAATCAGAGTCCATACTGTAACGTCTACAACTGAGCAAAACAAATCAGAGACTATTAGTTATTAGACAATATCAGGGTCTGTTAGATCTGCCATCACAGACACTTGTACTGACCTAATATTATAGACTACAGAGAGTCACAAATGCATCTTGAACACTGCGTATGGACGAGGGAGAGCAAGTTTATCCAGTAGACAACAGACCACATTTGGCAGCACTGAACTCCAGCTGAGCCAGAAGGGCTGATGTATATGTAATCTGTCTACAAACACTCCTCTATTTCTTCTCCTGATATATTGTTTCTTTTGCAAATAAACTCCTCTTACAAGAGACAGGTCAACTATTTCATTTATCAGTTTTGGAGTGGGGGGGGGGGGAGCAGATTGTTCTGGAGTCTTAATTTATTTCTGCTTCATTCTAGGTTAAGTAGCAGTTTGGCACAAAAGCTTTACAAGGCAATGTCATCTGGCAAAGGATGATGGGAGTTGCGGTCCACTAGAAGTGGAAAGTTGATGCTGGGGGTTCACAAGTTCTATTCTGCTACTGCTATCTGAATAAAAAGGCATTTACAATAAACAAATCATACAGGAGAAAAGAAAGCTGACTTGTTGAAACATTTTCACTGCACTGAACCTTTGCCTTTTTGTATTTATAATGTCGAGTTGGATTACATCAGAAGTGGATGTGAAACGCGTTGGGCTCCGGATCAAGCACATAGCTCTGCTTTGTGGCTGATTTTACCATTACTGGTAATTAGTATCATCCATACATTTTAGGCAGCTAATTACCTATCCACAGCGGTCTCTTCTCTTTGTGTATGGAAGTAGTTAATTGTATTTCACAGTGTTTGCGATATATTTTAGCAGATGCTGTGTGATGCATGTAACTTTACGGAAATCTATATGCCAAGGTTTATTATAGATTGTTGGTTTTCATGAGATGACATATGTACTTGCACTTTTTTTGTTTTAAGAATCATACTACTAGTGTAAATTGATTTTACTTTTGCTGGCTTGGATAAAACACAATTAAAAAGGATGAAAACAACATAGGTGTAAAGAGGGGAGAGAAAATAATTTGTTGATAGATTGTTCACACTTTGTACCATGTGGAGCCCTAATAACTGTTCTGAGTGATCCAAATCTATAAATGCATTGGAATTGATCAGAGAGGATGGTGCCATCTAGTGAACTAACCTGGAATTAGTCGGTGTCTATTCCCCTGCTCCTAAACTGATCCCAGCAACTACCAAACTGGATGCTACAAGTTACAGCACAGATGTTTTCTTTTTTTTCTTAAAGGGCTTTCTTATGTCTTTTGAGTGTGAATATTTGAGAAAAGAAAAGCTTATTTTCCTTTATGTAAGACCAGAGCGTAACTAGACTTTTTGGTGCCCTGTGCTAGAGAGAGCACTGCCCCCTGCCCCCCCATTTTTTAAATAGGGACATAACATAATACACATGAAAAAGGGCCATGGCCTCACGGGGAAGATTCAGGGAAGAGACTCGGACATCACCGCAATGCCGGGCTGCGCAAATATCGGCCTTATATGGTAGGGCCTACATTGCAAGTATACCCTAGCGCCTCTATGGGGCGCAAGGGAAGAGTTGAGATGCCCGCATGGGAGATGTGCCATTCCAGAAGGGCACATGGTTTCCATGGCACTGAATTGAATTCCCCCCAAATTATTTACTGCAGTTCGCAGCCAAAAGATTTCATAGGGTGACTTTTTATGGACTCGATCTAAAATGAATGGAGCCCTAAGTTTGCAAACTGGCATGAAAGTTTACCTTTCAACACCACAGTGGTGACAGAGCCTATATTCAGCCGGTAGAAGGACTTGGAACTAATGACACTACTAAGACATGAGACACAGAGCTCAATGGCTGCCTCTACTGCATGTAGGTAACCGATATGCTTTACATAAGGATTTAAAATGTGATAATTACCCAGGAAGTCAATGTCCATAAAAATAAAAAAAAAATTGCAATAAATTAAATAAGACAGAAAATGTGAAAATATAATTATCAGAGAAAATATTTTTACACACTGTAGTGATTAATGGTTTATATTTTCTTATTTATATCTACACTAACAGTGAGCACCCTAACCTAGCACCTCATCTGTATCTATGTGTTCATGTGCAAATGGGAGAACACTGGCAGGGGCAAATTGGAAACCGCATCCACATCACGTGATCTCCTCTACATAAGGCAACGAGGACAGGATGAGGAGTGTGTGCCCTCCTGCCTTTCTGCCAGGACCCCAGCGGGAATGGTAAGTGGGGGAGAGGTATAAAATGCCTTTTAGGGAGGTCAGGTGGCAGGGGCAGAACTATGGGAGACAATGGAGGCGCCTGCCGCCGGGCTCCACCTATGAAGAGGCACCTTCTCCATTATCCACAAAATATTCACCCCACTTAGGGCTGTCATTATGTACCCGGAGTGTACCGTCACGGGCGCCCAATACATGGCACACCTTCTTGGCACCTGAGAAGCCACCATACTCTAGCGGAGAGCTCCATGTCAGACCATCAGCTGCTGCCTTTGTCTATCTATAACCTGTCTGCATGCGAATTGCTACATCACAGTGTCAGCCGCTGTGACGGCGGGAGGGGGCACCAAATTATAATTTGCCCCCGGGTGTCTGGGATGGAACTTACGCCACTGTCAGGTGGGCATATGAGGCAGGCTAAGGGAGGTGTGGGGAGGTTTTGACGGCATGTGTGGAGGTCCTGTGGACATTTAAACAGCATGTGGGGTGGTCTAACAGCATGTTGGGGACTGAAGGGCATTTAAGGGGCACATGGGGAGGACATATGGTATGTGGAGGGATCTGATGGGCGTGTAAGATTGCATGTGGGGACATCTGATGGCATGTGGGCAGGTGAAGAGGTCTGAGGGCCATGTTGGCTATTTAAGTTTTTTTCCCTCCTGAGTTCCCTAAACAGCGATTGAGAAAACGGAAACACTATGCGCTAACGGGAAGATCCAGAATCTGCGCAATCCACCTCCGCCGTATACAGTAGTGAGGCAAGAGCTGCGCTGATCAGATAATTATTCTGAACATGTTATAGACTCTTTTTGCAATGTGAATCCATATACATACAATATGCTGACTTTTGATGACCTGCGCTACAACTGGTCTGTTCAGCGGAAGTGGCGAGTAATTAATGGGTGACCAGTTGTACATTTCGCCAATAACTTGGGCCAATGAACACTATATAATTATGCCCATATCAAATGTCATCTTTAGCTTAAAATTAACAGCAATGCTGGGTACACACGTCGCCCGATCCGGCCGGATAGGACGACATGTCGGCAACATCGTCAAGTATGTACCCTCAATGTCAGCAACATCGCCCGTCGGACCTGCAGACAGGTCCAATAGGCGGCTTACTCAGCGAGGGCCATGCGGCAAGTGTGTATGCACTTGCGGATGCCAGGCCCCCCGCCGGGTCCCATCACATGATAGGTCGGCCGGGTACACATCGTTAAATGTGTACCCAACCTAAAAAGAACCCTTTGGCTCTGTGATAGCAGCCGATGATCTCCTAATCAGTTAGCTAATATTATCACTCTTAAATAACTTTCAATATATTTGAATTTCAAAGTGACATTTAAGACTATATTTAACATACTTTAACACTTTATGTAGTGCTAAGGGTTTACATTTTTGGGAATCACATGCGGACCAGTGGTGTTACTGTAGTCACTCAGGTCCGGGAGAGAATAAGCTAGGCCTCGGCCACACGTGTTTTTGTTTTTTTTCTATGCTTTTTTTTTGTTGTGCTTTTTCTCACCATCAAAAAAAAAAATGTCGATTTAATCATGCAAGTTACTAAATTCAGTGATGCGGGGCACATCATTATTTTTATTTTACTTAGTGATTTTGCTGAATTTTTGCCTTTTCATTATTTACCGCGGAGAGTTAAAAATGCACCAAAAAAATAAATAAAAAAACAAAAAGAAGAGAACCAATCGGTTACTGGTATAATAGAGAAAAGTGTGTTAAAAAATGTGACATCTCTCCAAGAAACACTTAAATGCATCTTAGCCTGCGAGTCATTGTGACCCTGTTCCCAGCCCAAGTCATTGCAGAGGGGCATCAAAATCTGATATATAAATCTAAATTCCTGGGTTGCACACGTGAACATGTTAACACGCATATTAAAGTTTTACTGCCTATGTACTACTTTTTACAAGATCACGTTCTGCATTACATTGCATTGTCAGATGAGCATTTACATGGGGATGTTTACCTAGTCTTACAATATGCATGGTTTGTAGTGCACAAACATTACACATATACTCATATAGTGCTTCTTGGCCTGAGATAAAGGTACATTGGGGGATCATTTTAACAGTGACAATGGATAAACCAGAACTTGCGCATTACATTATTGAGCCCGTTGAAAACTTTTTGGGTATCAGAGACATGAATTAGCAATATAGCTATAACATGACCATGGCTTGCATCTTAGGTCGGCAAGGGGTTCGTTGCAGCACATATAAGCTTACACTTTTCCAAGTCTACCGTGAATAAACCAGTTCCTACCTGGAGGGAGGGTTGCTTGTCATTCCTCTTGTGGGTCTTTGCTCCGCTAACTTGTTGCTGGTGTATTAATAGCTGCCGTGCAACATGAAGAGCCTGAAATGCAAAAAGAAAACACGGTCAGCTAAAAGCTAGATATAAGACACCGTCCACCAACCATGATCACTAGAAGAGGTTCCACAACTCAACTGGGAATCATTTACTTACAAACTTGCTCAGTGCAGTAACTCAGAGCAACCTGATACTTGCATACATTTGTTTACATTGCCCTGGACCAGTCTTGGGCAACAAACAGCCCACAAACGGCCCTCCAAGCCTTCGGTTGCCGCCCCAGCTCCTTCTAGCTTTACTGTTATATTTGTTTGTTATAGCTTATAACAATTTCTGTAGATATGCTTTCACAGACTGGTGTCTCTCTCTTTGATTAAATGGATTGATTTACCTTATTACCGAGATTAAGGGTAATGTATGGTCCTATTGTCGAAGGTTACAGAGCCGTCCAATTCAGACCCTAAAGTGTATCAGGTCCTAGATTAAGCAAAGCAAATGGCTGATTGGTTGGTATGGGTTTTAATTAGAGTTGAGCGGTTCGGTTGTACTCGATTATGTTCGGATCTCAAAAATGGCATCTTATTGGCTATCTGGCTCTCATGTGTTTTGGATAGCCAATTAGATAAATCCAAACTTGCGTTAATTTGGCAAAAAGAACAGATTCAAAACCAAACCGCTCATCTCTAGTTTAAATGTTTGTACTTATTCTCAGGAAGGCATGCAGGGGAGGGGGGGGGGGGGGGGAGGAGGTTCTGTGTACCCAGAAACCCCTCCACGTGCAAACTCGAACCTATCCGAGCCTGCACATCCCTAATATATATATATATATATATATATATATATATATATATAAATATAGTAAAAAATCCACTGCACTCGTCACTGAGTGAACCAAATCCCCATTATTTATGTATTAATGTGGGTGACTCAAATAAAAAACACTTCAAAGACAATCCTTAAGCATGATCGACGTTTCGGGTTTATTTCCACCCATCTTCAGGATACACCTGAGTGATCCCGCTGAGTGCCGCTGCTTTGGTTACATTATTCTATTTTATGACTGGCACCGCGGATATTAATTGCATTTGAATGGGAGTGCCGACGTCAGGAATATATACTGTATATATATATTATATTCAAATATATATATATATATATATATATATATATATATACATACATAAACACACACACACATATCTAAAATATGGAAACCCCCCCATAAAAATCCTGCGTTTGCCCGATTCTAATAAATGACTCCAGTTAATTCATTATACGTTTTATACCATCCTGTTGGTCCTCCTCTTCACATGCAAAAACCAGGAGTACCCAAATAAATGCTCATTCAGAGCAGATAGGCCGGAAAAAATGAAAGCTTATAATTATGGCCTTTAGGACAATACTACGAATTTAAACTTGAAGATAGACAGGTTCATTTTTCCACTAAAGCAGTGGTTCCCAAACTGTGCGCTGTGGTACCCTGGGGTGCCTCGGTACACTTGCCTCAGGTTGGTGGTCCAGCACCAAATCAAATTATTTATGGTCACTGTATTGTAAATTCTGGACAAAGAGAAGCACGAACCTGTCCACCACCTCATAACTGACCCTAAGGATGACAGGTTAGTACAATTTACTACTTTACTACATTTTTTCTGAATTTCTTGACAACAAGTGTGTGGCTTAGGGGTGCCATGAAAACAATGCTGATACGCTAGGGCGCCGTGGCTCAAAACAGTTTGGGAACCTCTGTACTAAAGGAACGGTGAGTAAACCACTGTGTGAGTTTAAGCTGCTGCCTCACCCTGAGTCTCAGATCTTCTCATTTTCCTTACAAACATCTTCCTTCCAAAATAAAATTGTATCTAATCGTTGCATCCAACTACTTATTTTCTGTCCCCTGGTGGCTTGTCAGCCTTTCACTATACCTGGCAACCGCTCCCATTGCACAGACGTTAGGATGGGCCTGTCCTCTTCCTTATTGTACCGCATTGCTTTTGGGACACGTCTGCAAAGTGTGGCTGGATCTTTTCATTGAGAAGTGCTTTGGCTTATCATTATATCTGACAAATACATAGGGGTGGACAAAGCCGTAGCTAGACTGTTCAGTGCCCTGTGCCATGGCACTTTTCGCACTACCCTAGTTACCGCCCCCTGCCCTGCGGTGCCCTGCGGTGCCCTGTGCCATGGCACTGGTCGCACTACCCTAGTTACCGCACTCTGCCCTGCGGTGCTCGGTGCCATGGCACTGGTCGCACTACCCTAGTTACCGCCCTCTGCCCTGCGGTGCACTGTGCCATGGCACTGGTTGCACTGCCCTAGTTACCGCCCCCTGCCCTGCGGTGCCCTGTGCCATGGCACTGGTCGCACTACCCTAGTTACCACCCTCTGCCCTGCAGTCCCCTGTGCCATGGCACTGGTTGCACTGCCCTAGTTACCACCCCCTGCCCTGCGGTGCCCTGTGCCATGGCACTGGTCGCACTACCCTAGTTACCGCCCCCTGCCCTGCGGTGCCCTGTGCCATGGCACTGGTTGCACTACCCTAGTTACCGCACCCTGCCCTGCGGTGCCATGGCACTGGTCGCACTACCCTAGTTACCGCCCTCTGCCCTGCAGTGCACTGTGCCATGGCACTGGTTGCACTGCCCTAGTTACCGCCCCCTGCCCTGCGGTGCCCTGTGCCATGGCACTGGTCGCACTACCCTAGTTACCACCCTCTGCCCTGCAGTGCCCTGTGCCATGGCACTGGTTGCACTGCCCTAGTTACCACCCCCTGCCCTGCGGTGCCCTGTGCCATGGCACTGGTCGCACTACCCTAGTTACCACCCTCTGCCCTGCGGTGCCCTATGCCATGGCACTGGTTGCACTGCCCTAGTTACGTCCCCCTGCCCTGCGGTGCCCTGTGCCATGGCACTGGTCGCACTACCCAAGTTACCACCCTCTGCCCTGCGGTGCCCTATGCCATGGCACTGGTTGCACTGCCCTAGTTACGGCCCCCTGCCCTGCAGTGCCCTGTGCCATGGCACTGGTCGCACTACCCTAGTTACCACCCTCTGCCCTGCGGTGCCCTATGCCATGGCACTGGTTGCACTGCCCTAGTTACGGCCCTGGGGGTGATGAAATGCAACTTGACAGGATCGTCATGTAAAATGCTGATCGGGGGTAAGGTTACAGGCGTCTGGAATCCCCACCATTTTGGGCGGTTTCTAGAAGGTCATAATAAAGCGATACATGATAAATAATTGCTACAGTAACGCATATCTCCTCCAAGTGACGAGGCAGAGCCCTTCCATTCAAACTGCGAGTTTATTGGACAACGTAGTTTGAAGTCTATGTTATGGTGCATACACACGATCAGATTTTTCCTTCAGATATGAAGGAAAATCGTTCATATCTGACATGCCTGAACGATGGACGATCAACGATGCGCGTTCCCGTTTGTCAGATAACGATATCTGACATCTGATGGGTTTGCAGTCAGACTTGGACGATTCCATTCATTTTAATGCAGTCAAAAATCGTTCAATCGTTCAAATCGTTCAGTCGTTCATCTGACAAATCTGACAAGTCTGACAAATCTGACCGTGTGTATGCTCCATTAGACATCATTCATATATAATGTACTTGTGTATATTATGGAGCTGAATGTTAGTCATGCACAAAGAGGGCGTTTATGCATAATGTTGCGGAAGCCAGATTTACTACCTTATGCTAATGCGCGCTTCCGCGGGGCAAATGCCAGGAATGGTGCAGCCTCTAGCGGGAAGCCGCTGCGCCCACTGTTTTTCCATCCACAGCCGCAACCATCGTCATTGACGTCAGCACGTGCACCAGCCCCATGCTGGGAGCAAGAGATCTGATTAAGCTGCTAAAACTCGCTATTTGCATCTGTGGAAAGAGATTTGCTGACTCAATCATCCCCTATATGTGTGTGCTATGCATATACCGTATATATATTGACACACCATTTGACAAACCGGCAATCGGTATGAATATCAGCAGCCGGGATGCCTTCTGTCAAATGCCGACAACGGCATCCTGATGCTCGGTATCCCGACAGGGGTCTGGTAAGTATGTTAACCCTCCCCCCTTCTCCCCCTGACCCTCCCTTCTTGCAACCCAACCCTCCCCACCCTGCACCCTAACCATCCCCCTTAGTGCCTAAACCTAACCGTCCCCCCTTAGTGCCTAACCCTAACCCCCCTGTGGTGCCTAACCCATCCCCCCCCCCCCCCGCAAACCTAGCAGCTAAGCTGCCCTGCTATATTTGCAATCGGGATGGCGGCTGTCGGGATTCCGGCATCGGTATCTAAACTGGTTTCGGCATTTGATGCCTATGTTTAGACCCGGGTCAGGATTTTGATGCCAGGATTTCAACAGCCAGCATCCCGTCCGCCGGCAAACTGAGTATCTCGACAAACCGTGAAAGTGGAGCACACCAGTGCCCCTGAAAATCCCTTTCCTGTGAAGCTTCCCGTTACCCAGTAAAGGCGCATATCCACTAGTGTAGAACGACCGCACGATTACAACATCGTAATCGTTCATTATACTGTGCAGTGGATATTGTGCCCACACGGAACGATACGTCATTCAGTGCAGGCACCTTCCCTCATCCCTGCACATGCACAACCTGTCGATATCAGCCGGTTGGCATGCATGTTCAGGCGATGACAGATGCCGACAGCGAATAGCAGGAGCGCGCATATTCACTGCACGATTGATGAACGACTGAAAGATAACGATGTCGTAATCGTTCAATTTTATCGTGTAGTGGATATGCGCCTTAATTTGCTTAAATAGATTTAAAACGCCCCCACGATCCCACGTCTGCCTCTGCGTGGCTGTGTAGAGTCCGAGTGTGACACAGAAATGTGACTCTGCAAATGTACGTTCACCGGATCCTGCAGAGTTTTACAGACTGGGGGGATTTTACGTAAATACAATGAAGCAGTTTGACTAAGGGCCTGATTCAGAGCCGCTCGTAAGCGGCCGCTCGTTCGCTCCGAGCGATGTTTGCCCAACAGCTCATGCGTACGGATTTTAATACGCATGCGCGAACCAGTCAGTGCGGCCGAAAATCGTTTGTTCGCTAAATAGCGAATGCCTGCTATTTTGAGTGACAGGAGGAGGCGTATGTGGGTGGTAACAGGGGAAGATGCTTGAAAACGGGGAGTGGAGATCAGAACGCAGGCGTGCTTAAAGGTCAAAATGGGCGTTTTATGGGTGTGCATAATTAATACAGCAGCGTCATTGACCACGTCACTGGGCTATTTTATAGTCAGAACTGCTCGCAAGATTGTGGTAGGAAAAACCAACCACAAGAATAGAGAGCAGTTCATACGCTTGTCGATGTACTCGATTAATCTAATAAATAGAGGACATGACGTAGGATGCGAGCGGCCAGGGGGCGTAGTTATCCAAAAAATGACTGCAAGTTTTGTTCGCTCGTTCAGACATGGAGGCGTCAACAGACCGCAAAGAGCGAACGGTTCATTTGAATAGCCACCCCCTTTTCCTGAACGACCGTCCGCAAATAGCGTCCGGCTCTGAATCAGGCCCTAAATCTTTAGGGTTGTGTGTTACCGAGAATCATTCAACTAAAATTCAACCCATCCATCTTCAAACAGTCCTAAGCTTTATTCCCATTACTGAAAATAATCATACTTCAATGTGAACCTTCAGCAGCATCACTGGACTCTTCACATCTCTCTGATCCCAGCCACCTACAGCGAATAAACACTGTGCAGAAATGGTCTATTATTTATCGGGCTGTAACCCGGAGTCCATTCGGAACAATTCTGTGAAATGATTTCTCTCATCTTGGCTGAATCCTAGTGGACTGCGCAGGACATTAGCTCTGTCACACAACCTAGAAGTGACAGCCGAACTAGACCCTGTTCTACAGTCATGTTAGGCACATATAAATAAGGGCTTTCTCACTTTGGGGTCTATGTATAAGCCTTGGAGAAAGATAAAGTACCAACCAATCAGCTCATAACTATCATTTCTCATACTCAGCATGTAACATGACAGTTAGAAGCGGATTGGTTATCTAGCCCCACTCTCATGCAAGGTTTAGTACATCTCCCCCTGAAGCAGGAAACTTCTAAAGCAAGAGGGACGAGCATGTTAAGACTTGGACAGGAGAATACATGTCAGCTTGAAAAATCTTTCACTTTTTTTTTTTTTTTTTTTTTTTACACAGGGCAGAGTACAGGATTTGTCTGTTCAGAAATGGTTTGGACAAGTGCAAATATTGCTCTACAAAAATTAAATACAAACACTGTCACTTCACCAATACAAGGTCATTGAGAAGCTGCCTAGCTGGCTTACGGCATTCGTTACTGAATTAGTAGGCTGGGTTATGCATTAAAGTCACAGTAAATAGCTGGAAAGCACATTGAACTACCCGTCATGCAGAATTGTTACACTTCGGCCCTGATTCAGAGCCTCTGGCGAGCGCACATCTCTCGCCAGCGGCTCGATGTTTGGCCACTGCGCATGTGCCACGTCCGGCGTGCGCATGCGCGAGCCCCGCCGAGCGGCTTAACTTCAGTCGCTACGGGGCTCACTACAAGAAGGGGCGGCTGTTGATGGTGAGTGACAGCTCGCCCCGTTTTGTAGGCGGGTAGGGGGGGTGGCTGCACAAACGCAGGCGTTCCCTTAGGAACGCCTGGCGTTTGTGGGAGGACCCGCTGACATCACTACTGATGTCAGTAGTGGACTCCCTGCTCTGTTAGAGCAGGAAGTCCACTCGGCCTTGCGGCAGCCTAGACCCTACCACAGGGTCTTGCCGCAAGGCCGATGGTCGCGATAATCGCCACGGTCTTGAGGTCGCTCGCACAAGTTGTGGGAGGTCTCCGACAGCTTTGCGAGTGGCAGGAGAACAAAAAAAACCGCCCACAGACCCTACCAGCTGCCTGCGTCAGCGAGCGGGTCTGAATCAGGGCCTTAGCTCACTGGAAAACTCGTTATAGTGGCCCAAAGTAAGCTGGTGAGAAAACGACAAGTCAAAGTTGAACCTTATGGAGGAGATTTATCAAACCTTGGAGAGATATAGAGTGGAGAAGTTGTTCATAGCAACCAATCAGCTTCTAACTATCATTTTTCTAGCACAGCCTGTAAGATGACGGTTAGAAGCGGATTGGTTGGCATGGGCGAAATCTCCGGTTTCTCTCTCTCCAAGGTTTGATTAATCTCCCCCTATGTATAAAAACCACCCACTAAGGAGTCAATGAAATTAAGGGCAAGGAGGGTGCGTTGTTGTTGCAATGGTGTAGAAACTGCGGCAGCAGAACTCATCCCCCTCGCGGCCAGATCTTGCCCCAGACTCGCTGATGAGGCTGCGAACAAAAATCAGCGAGTCCAGAGCTACTTACTCGTGACGCACACATTATCGCGTCCAATTGAATTGATCCCTAAGATAATATTTTATTTGAGGCACAAGGATAAAAATTATTCTTTCCATCGTCTTCTTCTTGTAAGACCAATAAATCCCACTGGTGGTGGAAACACCAATAAAATGTCCGTGTTGGTTGAACATTGCTTACAAGAAGTAGCTACTGAAAACGGTTTGGACATTGGTGTGATACATTAAACAAATGACTCAAGTCCCCTATTAATATTTTTTTGTTACCCCAATCTCTCTCTACTCCCAGCCATACCTACCAACAGTCCTGTTTTACCTGGAACCGTTCTTGTTTTCGGCAGCAAAAACAAGTGTAGCATTCACCAGAACGGGCATGTGTTTGGTGGATCCAGGGGTATGTTTTATCTTCTCTGAAATTTCCATTTGGTGATGTTGGCAGGTAGGACCAACAAGTAAAACTCCAGCGGTCTCTTTTACCGGGCCACCTTGCCGCTATAGAGCTGCCCACACCCGAGCACAGGCTGGCTCCATCTGTTCTCCACCTGGTGGATTCGGAGAACGGGTAAGGCACGTGCCTGTTGCGGAAACGCT